>JAMKCH010002298.1:0-35875 GCA_023653785.1 Ophioderma brevispina | reverse complement strand
CAGCATAAGAGTCTCCTTGCAGAGACTGGGCTTCTTGTCCTCCCTCCTTGTTGATGTATGTCATTACCGTCACGTTGTCGCATTACTTTTCTTCTGGTCAGAGTTACGAAGTGCTTCAGTGGCAGAAAGATAGCCACAGCTCGAGTGCATTGTTTGATGGCAAGGTAGCATGGGAGACCACCTGAGTACTGTGTTCAGAGTCTCCATATGGAAGTGCGGGGGTAAGATAAACTTGTTTAAAGGTTTCAGGTTCAGGTTGGGCATCCACTGCCCTGAAATTTTTTGTAGTTAAAAAAAGGGTGGAGTAGAAGACCTCCCGAATTGCAATCGAGAGGCATATCACGGCACGTTAGGCCAATAAAGCAGTATTCTCCCGGCGGTGCTTTTCCCACTTGGTAGTTTCTCTTGGAACTTAAGGTAGATAAACCTCACCCCTCGGAACGGCGGTAGACAGGTCGTGGACTCTTGGTACAGTATCCTTGGGCTACCACGTGCAGAACCCAAAGGTCCACGGACACTGCCTGACATGCCCCTGCAAATTCCATGAGATGACCGCCCACCCACAGGTGGCAAGAGGGTTGCCCTGGGTAGTCATAGGCGACCGGCTTGGCTGCCTTGACCACCACAACCCTTGGATTGACCCCAACTTTTGTCTTTGCCCTTACGCCTCTGTCATTTACCACGGAGCTTTCCCGCCTATTTACCGCCGGGGTCACCTCCTGGTTCTGAGGGGCCTGATAGCCCTGGTAGGTGGGGTAGAGGCTGGCCAAGCGCCCCATCGTTAATGGAGGAAGGTAGCGTCCTCTCCTTCCCTGCTTGCCCTGAGCGCTTGAGGGCCCGGTCTTAGTTGCCGAGGTGTACTTTATCCACTCTTGCTCTTGAGCTTGGAGGGACACCCATTGACCTCCGAAAAGGTCTTTCCCCGTAGGGAGTGGCACCTCTAACATGTCACGAGAATCCGTGAAATTAAGGGCTTTTGCGACCAGTTGATGTCTCGACTTCACCGAATTGGCCAATTATGGCGGCAATCTTAAAAAAATCAATGATGGAACCATTGCATGAAAATTATAAGATCACCAAAGGGTTCCTTGGTATCAAAAACATAGGTATAGACATTTGAATCTTGCCTCTAGGTGCTCCAGAAAAAGAATTATAGCTAAAAACGGTTGTTTTGGCGGCCATTTTGGAATTCAATATGGCGGCCACCAGGGGGCGTAATATTTTTGGGTCTATTTTTTCCGGAACCTCTGATGCTTTTGAAGTCATGTACAAAGTTTCATGCTTTCTTCAAAAATTGAACGATTCTGGCAGAAAATCCCCCTTAACAGCTCAACTATCATGTGGCAAGAGACAAGTTCTTCGGACTCATAGTGCACTTGTAACGGTGAACAATAGGACAATCGGTTCAGGTGACTCTTCACGCAACATTTAGTTTCACGCTTTATTCCATTGTCGTCTATGGAGCCCGGACTATATGGTTCCAGGGTAACTCTAGGGAGGTTGCATAGAAACGTCTAATACGAACGAGTATTCGCACGCCAGTCTATTGAAAATCTTGTCACAGGAGAGTAATTTTGAATAGACAGGCGTAAGAATAGGCGTTCGCGTTACAGGGTTAAAGGTCCCAGGAAATGCAAATAGAATTCATGTGGTTTGTGTCAAGTGTACAAGGAGGGACTAGAAAGCATTCAATAGTTGGGTTGGTGATGACATCATTAGTGAAACTATTGATTTTTCGGCGAGTAATAGAAAATTCCAGGTGACTGGTGTGAATCTATTCATGACACTGAAAATCAATAGTTTCACTAATGATGTCACTGGTAGTGTATTCTTTTTTCTGGCCCTGTTTATTGGAATGGAATGTCCCGTAAAGATTTGGAGTAGGTTTATCATCTTATTTCCTGGGACCTTTAAGGTTCTTCGCAACCTCCCTATTATCTTCTGTTACGCCGGCCATATTTAAATTTAACCTACATTCTCCTTCTTTAAGATCCACCTAAAATAATGGCATCCCCGGTCTCTGCTCGTCGGTTTACACAAGGTCGGGTATAAAACCCGTACTTCAATAATTCTCACAATACAAAATGAATAAAGATACAATAATTAAAATGGACGGATTGTCATGATTGTGGCTACTTACCTGCAGACGCCGTACGCAACCAGTGTGAGTATAAGGCAGACACAAGAAATGATAAGGCCTATGATTGTCAATATGCTAAGAGCCTTATTATGAACCTCTGGTATCGGAATCTGTGATGATGAAACATCATTAAAGATAATGTAAATTGAATCAATATTCTTAAGTCCCTTGATTCTTTCAACCCTGTTAGCAAAAAAGCAAAAGGTTTGTTCAAACAACAACAACAACTGCAAGAACCACAACCACCAACAGCAGCAGCAATAAAACAATGAACTTGTTTTAAATAAAGGCCAAAACGCTTTAAAATGGTGGGTTATATGATTTACATCGGTTGCTACATTGTAGCTGATCACAAAATTAGCCACATTTTGCAATTAATGTGAATACATATTTCATTCGGAAAGATTATAAATGCTGTTTGCAGAAAAACAGGTCAAAACTTGGTAAAAATGCGAGAAAAATTATACGATGGGAGTCAAGTTTGACAAAACGCAATGATTCAAAATTGTACGAATGCAACTTCCAGTAGATTAAGAAGATTTGGAAACAACCCTTAAAAGTGGTATTGAGTCTCAACAGTTGAGAATGAGAAGTTATTGCTTGTTAACAGTTTTTCTCTCAAGGTTTTAAGTCTACGTCAAAATTGGTCGACTTCTGAGAAAATTTGTTAATATAATGATAAATTAATACAGACTTACGTCAACAACTTGCATAAGAACTGCAAAGTTTGTAAGATGTGTACAGCTACAAGTGACGTGGTCTCGGTATAGATGAAACTTCACTCCAATTGTTGGGGTGCCTGATGGAACATTGGAATAGTTTCAGAGAAGAATCAGATCTGATTAAAACCACTATTTGGGATTACTTATGAAGTTCTTTGAATGACAACAAATCTTTTGGCAGTGTTATTAATCAAAATACACTTGGGTATTGCAATTTTGAGAGTCAGACAAGATGCCACATACTTTTAAGAACATAAGATATTTGGTTTTCCCGAAGTGCTAAGGGTTGGGTTATTTCAATTGAAATACGCGATTATTAAATTAATTGAAACTATTTTCGCCAAAGGACTTTTAATTTTTTGACCGTTTTCGACCCCTGATATTTACATACCTTTATTCAAATGTATTTCCTTCTATTAGTTTGGAATAGTCTATTATAGGTTTTGGGTTCAGGCCTTGCATTGTTTTTTATTTAAACGTTTTTGCCCCTTTTTTCCTTAGAAAGATTTATTTTAATCGCCAAAATGCGTATTGCTTTTGCTGCACCACTACGCTCAATATCTCCATTTCTGTAAAAAGTAATGTGACACCATTATAATACCTGGTCATTCCTCGTCAAACTTATAAGTTTTTCAGACCTTATGTGTTTACGTAGAGTATAAGTAACTGAAGAGGACAAATACGAAATATAAAAATTTTGAAATATAAATACCCATATTCCCGATGGTTTACACCTATAGTTCCTAAAATTGTTTTTATTTACAATCTACATGTTACCTGAACGTAGGCCCTTAAACCTTCAATCCGTACCCGTTGTCATCAAAATACTTGACAAGTCGGAGTTTCGTTGTGCTTGTTAAAAAAACACAACAAAAAGGTAAGGTGTCAACAATATTATATATAGCTTGTGCAATACATTTGTTTGGATGGATACAATTTTTGTCATTAATGAAACTTTCGTGTCATGCATGCGTAGGTCTTTTGTACGAACAATTATGTTTTCGTTAAAGGTATTTTAAAGGTTCCCATGGCTCGATTGGTAAATGTCTTTCATCTCCAGAAGAACATAATATACGGGAATTGGTCAAATTCTGCTATTTTTCTCACTTACCCTGTCGAAATCTTACGACATGTTTGTATGTTGTGAACGCAAAAAGTGCCCTATCTGGTTGAATCAATATTAATTTTGCACAGTATCTCAAGGCACAATTAAAGTTACGATCAAAGAGTCAAAATCTCCTCAATTTGCAGGTGTAGTCCGAATAGTGAAGATAAGTCGGTAGAATTAATCATAACTGAGGTATTCTTTTCAAAATGAAAAATCTCCTTTCAATACAAGTTGTATACCGGTGTAGAAGAATTATTGTCCGGCGTACTATGTCCGTGACAATGGTGAACAATAGGGCAACGATCAGTTGACCCCCGTAACATTAGTTTTCCGTTTATTCCGTTTATCGTCTATGGAGCCCCGGACTGTGGCTCCCTCCGGACCTATATCTGCTTTCCACACAGCCGGCACAATACTAAATATCCGATTTAGTCATTATTAGGTTGCTTTCAGTCCTACCCCTTGCAGGGTATGTTATGTACTCACTTGTTACAGACATCAAAATCTGGCTTTTGAATGCTTTTCTTATTTTGGATTTGCAAATCACTACTATTATTCGCAATTACAGAATATTTTTTAATTTTTTCCTTTGGCCAATAATTGAGAATATACAAAAGCACTCTTGTGACAGTTTCTGATACATAACTTGAGAAGAACTGCTGTTTGTCTAAAAGGCTAAAAAGCTAAAGTTATGTCTAAAATTTCAAAATTCGCATTGATTTTACATGCAAAATTAAAATCCATGGAACCATATCAAAATTCAATTTGGCATAAAAATCCTTATCAGTTTCATTTTTAGGCGCCAAAATGGACCATAGCATCTACTCGGAAAACCCCGGTCATATGGCTCACCTCTACGAATTAATATGTCTACATAAAGTTAGATACCCCCCCCCCGTCATATGCATATTTTGAGGGTTCTCAAGGTGTTTATTAGCCATTAACTTACCTGACTGAGTACTCGAACGTAATTTGTATAGGCTCGCCATCGGAGTAAGGTAATGGATCATGGTGACCATCAACAATGTTTAGTAACGAATTCCGGCTACCCCATTGAGAATTGGTCCTCAAGAGAACATGTTCATGCAAAGTTTGGTGTGTAGCAACACCTACTGAAAGACTTGAGGGATTATATACAATACAAATGAACAGATACGGAAATCAATATCAGCAGGTTTACAGCGATTTTCCCAGTTCTAGACACCTTCGCGCGATGGTGTTGATGTTTATTTTGTTTCTGTCAGAGGGCGTTTCCAAATCACGAGAACCATAATTCTTGAAGGAATGTTGTCGCCGAATATGCTCAAACTCAAATTAAGGTAACAAATTGATCTTTTACTATTTGTGACCAGCTCTCACAGAACCAGAAAAAAATGCTTACAGCATATATTTTTCCTCTGTTTTGTAGGAAGTTCACCACCAACATACTTTAAATTTCAAAATTTCATTAAAAACTTTTATTACACTTAAATTCAATTTGACATACGAATTTTCAGGTGGGCGGTATTGTATATTACAATAATAGCCCGGAGGGTTCTTACAAATTATTTTTCGGTAACCGTAGCACCTATAGGCGTAGCATCATAATGGGAAGATGTTAATCAAATATTTTCAGATGAGATGATATGAGCAAAATCTGTCAGCCTTTCTAATGGCATCCAACTCTCAGGTTTGATGGAGTGAAAGGTTGGGTCGAGGTTGAGTGAGGATCGGGTAGTGCCCAGTAAGTATCCAGTGTACTTAAGGGGCCACCAGGGGTTATATAACAGCGTGAAAGACGCAAGTGGCTGAGGTCAGAATTTTCGCCTCATAAGGATCTCCAGGTGAGGAGTGGAAGTGAGAGGGCTCATAAATGTACAAAAGTAAAGGACAGGCGCGTCAGCCAGCACTTTGTTCTGAGGGGAATTCCGGTAGTGCAAAATTCCCGATCACAACAAAAATCCCGGTCGCAAGGCAAAAGAGCCGAAAGGGGCTGATTTAACATAAATATCAGTGTTTTATTTCCCGATTTCCCCCCTCAAAAAATGTTTTCAGAGGGGCACTCTGCCCCCTTGCCCCCACGTGGCTACGCCACTGATCAAAAGGAGGATATTAAAGATGAAACTAGAGGTTTCAAACAACAATGTCCCCTTAAAATGTTAAAATTCTGATTTTGCAGCTGGTGTAAAGGTTTTCTTTAAACATATCCTCGTCTGAAAGGAATAAGCTAGAACTGTTTCTTTGGTACAAATATTGTGATGAGCAAAATTCAGCCTGTTTTCTATTGAAATATATAAAGCATATAAATCACCTTTTGTTTAAAAGGTAGAGAAAAGTAGAGAATCTACTGATTGTGTAATCTATATGAAACCACAACATATCACAGAAAATATGGAAGACTTCAAATCTCTCGTTGCATCTTGAATTTTTTATGTAAAGTAAACAGCTAAAATGCTGACTTTGCATCTGTTTTGTCACGTATTCCGTGGAGAGCTGGAAAAATGGGGAATTTCCGTAACAGGATCCATCTGACACACTTTATTCTGACACACTTACGAATTTGGAAACCCTTCACGGAATAAAGCACAGGTTTATTCCGTTAAGGTTTCGTTCCGTTGAATTCATAAGTGTGTCAGATGGGTCAGGTTACGGAAACTCCCGGAAAAATGAGTACTTTTAGTGAAATAAGCATAGCATAATCCCGTTTGTGGATGGTCAATTTATTTCCTTTCTCATATATACATATATCTCTCAGGTTTGCTTTGGAATTTACCTGCTTGGAACTCGACCGCATTTGAGGGAATGGCAACTTTGAATTTTGTGTCCGACACAGCAAGCTCAGATTGCGAATTTTCGACAACACTAGACTCTGAAATATCTGTAATACGAAGAATTTCGGTAATTATTAATAGATGTCAATAGAGAACCATTAGCTTGTCTAATAGAATATTTTTTTTATTGAGATGGTTCAAATAAGCAAAACGTTTAAGCAAGCTTGTCAACTTCACACACATTGATACTCATACCTCACATCCAGGCAAACACACTCATATTCCAACACGTTTACTTGTTGCACACCGTTTTGGTATCTAAACCGTCTGGTAGGTTCTGGTTAAACACGGAATAAAGCGATCTCATCCGTGTGTAATTTTGTTTTATTCCTTTGAACACAAAGCCAATAATATAATCATATCAATAGACTATTTCAAACTTTTCTTGCAGGAATAATAATAATAATAATAAAAATAAATGCTTGATATAGCGCAATTCCAAAAATGAACATAGCGCTTTACAGCAAACAAAGAAACACAAAATCAAACCCAAATATAAGGCAGAAAAATATACACAGAAAAAAAAGACTAAAACATGTGAGTTTTGAGGTTACTTTTAAAGACCGTAGCAGTGGGGGATGATCGAATGCTAAGAGGTATCTTGTTCCAGAGTTTTGGTCCTTGTATGCTGAAAGAACTGTCACCATATTTTCTGTTACTCCTGGGAACATCGAGACAAAGAACGTCACCTGATGATCGGAGCCCCTCCCTCAATGGAGTGAAAATTGAAATGGAACTGGAGAGGTATGCAGGCGCAAGTTCATTCAGACACTTGTAAATGTACAGAAGTATCTTGAAAACAATCCGCTTGTCTATTGGAAGCCAATGGAGAGTGGTCAAGAGTTCAGACGAAGAGTGCATTTTGGGAACTTTAAAGATAATCCTGGCGGCCTTGTTCTGGAGACGTTGTAGTCGTAGGATGTCAGCTTTCTTGCATCCAAGAAGGAGAGAATTTGCATAGTCCAACTTTGAGAGAACAAGGACACGCATGATGGTACTGCAGGTATATTGATCTATGAACCGCCGGATTCGAGATATGTTCCACAGAATAAAGTTCATTGACTGGCACAGAGATGTAATATGTGAGGACATGGTCATGGTAGAGTCAAATACGACACCCAAATTCCTGACAGTCGCAGATGGTGATATTTCAGTGGTACCAATACATATTGAGGATCCAGAAATGCGAGATATTAGATGGGGTGGCGAGGCAATAAAAATTCAGTCTTATAATCATTTAGTTTGAGTTTATGTTGAGTCATCCAATTCCGGATATCACATACACAGCATGATAGCTTGAAAATGGCACTCGCAGCTTCACCAGGAATCTTTGGATCAAAAGTGTGGTAAACTTGTACGTCATCGACATAGATGTGAAACTTGAAGCCATGTTTACGAATGATGGTAGCAATGTGTTGAGCATACTTTGTGAAAGCCTGTGGACCAATTATTGATCCTTGAGGAACACCATAGTCAAGAGTAAAATCATCCGACATCTCCCCACTGATACTAACCCGAAATGTGCGACCAGTCATATAGGATTTAAACCACTTGAGTACTGTGCCCTTGATACCAAAGTCTGTTCAAACTGATGAAACAGTATCCTGTGATCAATGGTATCAAAGGCAGCAGACAAATCCAGCAAGATCAGGAAGGCAGCATGATTTCTGTCCAGTGCACGGGTGATATCATCTTTAACCTTGAGCAGAGCCGTTTCAGTGCTGTGCTTGTTCTTATAGGCAGACTGAAAGAATTCATTAAGATTGTTATTGTCCATATGCTCATTGAACTGGGAAATCACAGCCGTCTCAACTCACTTTACCAATAAAACTGATATTAGAAACAGGTACAATGGCTTGCTTGAGGTTGTGAGGAGAAATCCCATCTGTGAGAGAAGTATTTACAATGTCCTTAATGTAAGGTACAACAACATCAATGTTTTCCTTAATCAACCAAGTAGGTATGCAATCAAGAGAGCAGGTTTTATTTGCACAGCCCATGATGATATCAGAGATCTTGTCACTGAGTTCTTTAAAGGCGACAAGTTCATTATCGATACCAACAATTACATTGTCATTCACATGAACATTGGACTCAGGATTGAGAGCATTATTATCAATATCTTCCCTGATTTTTCTTACTTTCTCTGTGAATGCTTTCTTTGTGTAGTGAAGTAAAAAGAAATAGTTTCTAAATCAACTCCAATTTGTAATTAGTAATTATTTACGTACCCACATCGCCGGTGTCCAGTCCTTTCGAAAGAGGTGCTAATTGCAGCACTAAGTCCTCCCAGCCATTGAGCAGATCGGCATTGTCAATCTGTAAAATTCATTTTTTAAAATATAATCGCTTGTTTAATACTATAAAATATGCGGATAATTACAATATGATTACTTCTAAATGATGTAATAGAACTATTAACATGTACGCTTGTTTTCTGTTCAGGATAAGCCAGGAAAGATTTCAAGAGATGTGTATAAAATAAGGGATTCTCTGGTATAACACATAACAACAGATATGTATATACAAAATGTACGCTTGGTGTCAATAGGGAAATATATTTTCCAAGCACAGTACTCAAACGTTCATTTTCAACTCACAATTAAAATTATATTGAATAGTGCGATCTAATAATTATTATTATTACAATGCTAAAATATTTGTTGTGATTTTTTTTTACATTCCCTAATATCCGCTATAGTTAGCATAAAGGCTGAGTCAGAGATTTCCCGATGTGGGCGCACTCGATTTTCAAACAAATCGTGTTTTTTGCATATTCATAATGCTTGTCCATGTACTAAACAATGTGTGAAATAACTAAGCTCAAATCGAGTTCCTTCATATAGAAAATCACAACTTTGTTATAAAATTCCGGATCCGGAATTTGTGTTATACACGGTATCCTATGGCACTGTTATACTGTGCATAAATGTTGACTGCATGAAAACGGAAAATCCGATTCATCTCTAACTTTGGAATTGAATATTTCAGGTGACTATCTTTAGTTCTAGATAACTATTTTAAATTTCTACTCAAAATAATTATATATCGAAATCTCTGAGTCAGCCTTTAAGAGCCGTAAAATCTGTTGGAAAATAGGTTAGCCATCAATGAAACACGGAGATAAAATGTACACGGCGGCTTCATATTATATTTATTAGCTAAATACTTTGTTGGTGATGAAAATAGCATGACTTCAAATTTGATAGTGATGATGGAAGACTTATTATATCCATTTTCATGTTGACATTTTTATTGGTATTCCTCGTAAAGACCCACAGCATATAGTTTCATAGATAGGCATGTAAAACGGTTAAACTACAAGAAATCATATAAGAACGAAAAGGCGTTGCACATCAAATAATTTGCTTATGTTGTATCTAACAAAGGGATTAACAACTTTGGAAATAGCTTAAAATAGGGAGGAAAAAAACATACTCCATGCTGGTAAACAGTTCCATTCCGAAACTGGGTCAGATAGCGTTGCACTTGGGGGTGTGATAATTAAAAAAAAATGAAACCCACCTCAAAATATGGAGACATCCTAAATAAACTAGAAAAATCAATTTTACTGAAATCAGACTATTCTAACCCCCTGTACATACCCTTTGAAAGTTGTAAAATATGGTTTCCAAATTCGGAAGCCTTGCAATGTGAATAATGCTTTGAATTGCCATTAGCAAATAAGCATTATCAAGTATCACACATGCTATCACATCGATATCAGGATTTTTATACATGATTTCAGAATTGTTGTTTATTGTGACCAAAATTTACAATTTTTTAAATTCAATTCCGGCCCATTTAGGGACACTTTATATTGTTACAGCTTAAAGTGAGTTAAAGTTATAAATTAGCACATAAAATATTATAAATTAATCTAATTAACATAATATAAAAATATACCTGGTTTGTGTACATATCTTGTGTGTGTGGGTGTGGGAAGGCGGAGAAAGTTCTGGAATTTGCTAGAAACCAAGTGAGTTGATTAGCATGTGTTTCACTGAACTATAGGTGGCGCCCTACTGCATGTACAGGCAGGGAGAAAGTGCTATATCCATACAGAAAGCATGGGAACACTTGTTTGAGAGGCTATACAAAGCACTGGAGATAGATGCAGGTAGAGTTTTCCTAACATCTTGCTCCAAGTTGATGAGAGACATCTCTTAATAGTGACTGTGACAGTAATAACAGTTAATAGTACATAGTCTCCATAGTGGACAGTGTCTTAGTAGTCTCAGCTCCAACAGTTGTCGTCTGATTGTGTAGCCGTCTTCGGTTTTGTATTTCGTGGGGTCTGAGTTGTCCAAGGACAAACAAGCTTGAGCACTTTTGGACTTTATATTTTAGTCAACCGCCGAGCTTCGGGACTCATAAGGAGCTGGTTTTCTTCAGTAAGGACAAGTCGTCAGTGGACACGTCCCACTATTGGAAATTGAAGGCTTAGACTGGAACATTCACTTTCTGCATCATTGTTATAATCTTGCTGCAGCCCAATCAATGTTTTATTGTGGCTGACGTAACACACGATCAAAATAAATGCTTTGTTATTAAATTTAAAATCAAGTTTACAGTGTATTGTCTAGTTATTCAGTAGTTTGAATCCGAAGTTTAGAGGTGGTTTTGGCCTTGGCCAAGTTGGCCGTAACAATATTATTTCACACCCATGGTACATGACTTTTAGCTTTTGTGCAATTTTTCTTAACAATTAGGCTAATCACAAAGTTGCCATCCATTTTCAGGAATTTAGCAATGGATCTGCATTTTATGCAGTCTGAGCAGTACTTAAGATAACTATAAAATGCATATCAAAATAATTTTAGCTTTGCTATCTTAATGTATTTGTTAGACAGAAAATAGCTGTACAACAAATTGTACAGCAAACTGATGGAAAATCTAGCTTAACATCAGTAACTCTTTTACAACTGAAGAATTGAGTCAACACTGATTACTGGCATCTGCATTGGCCGTGACCTTGTTTAAAATGCAGTATCAGCTCACTACCACTTAGGCCTCTTAGAAATACAATGCCAATACACTAGGTGAACACAAACATTTTTATCAGTAAATCTCTGAATAATGAGACAGACCTATAGTCCATAAGCTGCCATCATCAGATTTTCCGTTCGTTGCACCCAATTAGTGATTAATTTTCCCATATATCACCTTGAAGGGGATGTCCCCCTGACTAGGATTAGGTATGTTTCCGCCCCGAAAAGCTGCACGCTAGCGTATCCTGCCCATTTCAAAATGGCCGCCATTGTTTTATGTAAAACCGTCATTATAATTTCATTACAGATAGAAATTTTATCCACGACTACACGAAACCAAGTTTTTAACTGCCTGAAGGGGGCTTAAATATCTAGGCGTCCAAGATGGTCGCCGCAAGGAGGCATATTTTGCTAAATGAACTTAAAATGACACATTGTTGAAATAAGAACCTTGGTGATATTTTGGGACCTCCAAAAAGAATTTATGGCATTTATATTTTACGTACAGGGTTGTTTTTAAAGATGGCGGTGATTATATTCGCTCTAGGGTAAGTAAATCAGGAAGAAAACAGCCCTACCCATCTTTTCGACGTTATTAAACGACACTTTCTAATAATGACCCTAAATTATTTCCAAGATGTTGACAAAATATTAAAGTGGGGTATTGACTTGTCCTAGAGAGTGCCGTTACTATAGCTGGTTACAACTTGGGCCATATAACGTAGTGTAAACTGACTCTATAATAGTTCATAGGAAGACAACAGCTCATATCAACCTGATAAAATAAAATCATAATAAATGGGTGTGGACTTTATTTAAGGACTACTCAGTGACGTCATAGGTATTTCCCAGTAAAAATAAAAAATATGCTTATGAAGAAGTGAAAGAATTGTCTATATGTAGAAGTAAAATTTAAATATGGTGACCTAAGATTCTTTCGAGCACATCAAGTGCTATCTTTGTTTCTGAATGTACCACAGGCTCTTCTCGCTCTCTACTGCCTAGATCAGCTTCCTTCCCAGCGTCAACTAGTGTTGAGTGGTCTGCAATTATCCAGAAGTACGAGAGAAAATTGCGGGAAAATGTTATCAATATTTTTCGTTATGGTTCTTATTATGTCGAAAAAGATGTGCAGGGGTGTTTTTCTTCTTGATTTATGTCCCCCGGAGCGGGTATAACCACTGCCATCATGAGTTGTGATCATGTCCGCAATACACAAATGTCATTAAGTCTCTTTTTGGTGCTCTCAAAATATTACTCGCATTCTTACCCCATCTATTTGGCAATTTTAGTACATTTAACAAAACATGCCTCCTACCGGCGGCCATCTTGGACACTTAAATGTTTAAGCCCACTTCAGTAAGGTGGAACTTTATTTCGTTTAGTCCTGGATCTATAATGAAAATACAATAGTAGTTTTTCATAAAACGATGGTGGCCATTTTGAAATAGGCAGTACGCGCTAATGTGCAACATTTCAGGGCGGAAACATACCTAATCCTAGTCAGGGGGACACCCCCTTCAAGGTGATATATTGGAAAATTAATCACCAGGTGGGTGCAACAAACTCGAATTTTAAGGCCCGTAGAGAAACTGGCTCATGGAGTACTACAGCTTTTTAGAGTAAAGAGAAGTAATAACAATTAGAATTCATCCAAGGCACTTTAACTGATGTTTTTGTCAATAACTTGTAGCTTAATTCAGTCAATGATGGAACAAAATATATGCTGTACAATTGTGTAGCCTGAATGATTTACACAGAACTCACCGTACTCGCTGTGTACTGCTCCTACTCAAGTGAAAAATCACAAGGCTAATTAATAACACAGTCTTTTTAGCAGTTTAACTGTTTTAGTGGTAAAATCTTTAGGGGTATGTACAAGGGGGTATTGATTGAATTTTATTTTTAAAGGTATGTTCGTTTATGTTAGGGGTGTCTCCACATATTTTTGGACTGGGGTAAAATCATACTTGCACTTTCGTGAAATAATACACCCCCTAGTTCCACAACAGTTGTATCATCAGCAGTTTATTGATTATTTCTTGAATAGGTGTATATTTAGTATCACACCAGTCAACAGTGACTCTATTAGGGATACCTAAATAATGTACTGTTACATATTTCTCAATGCTACATACCTGGCTTTGGTCGAGTAAATTTGCTAACTCTTGTAGAAAGTCATCGATCAGGTCTTGCTTGGCTGCAAATTTCATTAGTTTGCTCGTTTTAGTATGGTCATTTTTAACAATGTGAATTGGTTACGGTATTATGCATTTCATACTTGGCAGAAACGTTAAAATTACTTTCAATGCATTTCATATCCAGTTAGCAAATTTTTATTTTAAAAAAAAAAGCGATATTAATAATATCTCGAAAAGACAAAGGCCAAGGATGATGAAAAATGATGAGTAAGCTTTGCTGTTCATAAACAAGAGTCTAAGTTAGGACTTGCAGGTTATTACACCTAGACAGAAACCCTGGGAAATGTCACAACGGTTTCTTAAAGCCACAATCAGTCATATTTTTAAGCATTCAAAATGCCCATTTTGTCTCTTAATTTCTAGTGTTAGGTCATATCAATACCTTATTGTTCTTGTGAAAAACAGAAACTTAAGCATTTGAAAGCGGTCTTGAAGATGCCATTTACGGCTTTAAAAAAGTCGGATTCCGACTTTTATTAGTAAACAAAGCATAAACATAATTTCTTGACAAATACGCTTAGCCACTTACAGGGGTCTTTACTATAACAATTTTCAATACAAAAAATGCAAAAATGGGTGCGTTTGCCTCAAAAGAGGTATATCCCTTGCGTCCCTAAAAACCTTCAAATGGCACCTGACAAAAAAATCACGAAGCGGACCCTGCCTTGTGTTGGGGGGGGGGGGGGGGGACTCCTATTTTTTTTTTTTTTTTTTTTGTGGGGGGGGGGGGGGGGATGACTCCTAGATCTGACAGCAAAAATACCGCTACCTCGCTTTTTTGTGGTGATTGTCAGGTACGTTAGGGCTGCAAAGCGTTAAAATTGTACGTAGCTTTGAAAATGAACGCTGCCATGATAGTGTTAGTATCAACCGTGTATCTTTGTGGGGAGGTACTGGTTGGAGAGGCTGAGAATGGGTTGGGAATTTAGAAGAGATTTTGCTGAATCCAAATATCATATCAAAATTGTCTACTTCTTTGATACTGCAGTACGAAATTTTGATGGAAAATCTAATTTTGTACACAGCAGGTTTTGACACCTGAACCACTTTGCTCATGAGTAGGTTATTATCAAAAACGAAACGCATAAATATTTTTTTTTCCGCCAAGCAACGAAATATTAACACATTGTCTCCGAAATACCAGGGGCGTAACCAGACCTGACCCTGGCGGGGGAAAGACTCAAGAGGTTTCCCGATTTCTGTACCAGCTTAGGGGATGATTAATGTGCGAGCCTCATTGCCGCGAAGGCCTACACGGAAGGGGTCCAGGTAGGGCCCTTGGTGGGGTCCAGGGAGCTCCTGGGTTTTGCCATCTTAGAAGGTAAAAAGTAGTGTTTCAGAGCACAAACTTCACAATAATTTCGTTTGAAGCTACAATAAATCTTGCCTTTTCCTTTCCTTTTCTTCTCTTTCATCTTCTCCCTTTCCTTTCTCTTTTTCCCTTTCTTTTTTCTCTTCTCCTTTGCCCTTTTCTTCTTTCCCTCTTTTTCTTTCTCTTTTCCTCTTCTTCCTCCCTTTCCGTTCCAATTTTTGTGATCCATTCCCGATTTTTTGTGTCACTGGTTACGCCACTGCGAAAGACCCTCCTTCGCAATACTTGGTTAGACCTACTATTTTGACGCATTTCTCTCACTGTTCATATTTGAGTTTGTCAGTTTATCTTTCACATCACTTAGCCCTTAGAAAAGAAATGTTGATTCGTGAGAATGAAATTCTCGATCAATAATTTAACCTTAAGGTCCATTCATACACTGGGCGTTGCGTGTCGATTTTTTGATGACCTTCTGCAGACTCACTGAAAATCTAGTCTAAAATTAATTTAACCATCTTATAAAATCCTTTAGCCCTAGCGCCAATCTGTTGTAGCCTGGTGAGAGTGAATGAATAGTGCGAGAGGGGAAGGAGAACAGTTGGAAATTTGGGTCGGTCTCAAACAGTGCGCCCCAATCTATAACGGGATACCCTCGATAAACAGCGTCACGGCCCGGCCAGTAATTGTTTTGATGACGCAACCGCTTATATTTTCTCACTCAGTGCGGGGGTTTTGTAGGGACTTGGTGCTTGGTCGTTGGCTTAGGCTGTATACACAGGTTTGTTGTACACTCCAAACACTACGTGTTGAACACACACACACACACACACACACACACATTTTTTTTATAAATTATCTTAATTCATCATTTCTTCAAGGTTGTTACATAGCACACGGTAGTTTTGACCACCAACTATTCTCCAGGAGCAGGTATCCCTCGCTAACCATCAAAGGGCAGCTATTGTTTTCTGATCTTTCTTGCCACAGCTATGCTCTAGAAGAAAAGTGGTGGTCAAAATCTCATACTTGCCAACATTGTTATGCACGCACAGGGGGGGGGGGGGCCCACACAGGTCACCGTCAGCGACAGTCTAGATGATATTTTTTAAATCGCGATTTTGCGCTAACTTTTTGTGCTACTAAAATGAAAATAAAAAAAATTAGGCATATAGCGTTTCATGCAAAAGCCATTGCGACAACTTATTTTGATGGGGCGGCGGGAGGCTACACGTAAATGATGACTTTGCTAAATTACTTCTGCAAATTTACTCAGCAACACCGTCATGTTGACATCCATAGGTTGTCCCCAACCTTCGTGGGCCACACCAATCCAGATAGCCTCTTGTCAATCACACAGCCTACATTACGCTCCATATTGTACCGTCTCCGCCATGTTTTTTGTTAGGAAAAGCTTTTCCTGTATAATTTAACTGCGACAAAACCACCTCAGATCCTTATTACTCCACATCCATTGTAACCACACGGGACCAAAGGCCTCACTCTGATCTCAAAACGCGGCCTCTTCGGTCATTGGAGCCTTCGACTAAACGAATCGCATTTCCATCTAATAACAACAACATGAGGACAAAAAGAGGGTGAGGGGAATTGAAACTGAAAAAAAATGATTAGGACAGGTTATAACCATCGTTATATTTTCAAATTAATCGCAAGCAATTTCTTCACTTTTTCAGTTTTGGATCTCATGCAAAAGCAATGAAATTATAATTACTTTAAAGGGGGATGCCCGAATTTAAAATCTATAAATTGTTTATCTTGATAGGAATGGCCTTCACCGAAAACCCCAACTGTAAAGTTTCGCGCCGATATTTCAACCCGTTTGAAGTGTGAGCTCAAAAAACGTGATTTGTAATCCCCATAGGGTACTCTATAATATTAATATTGGTCGACCAAAATGGGGGCATATCTTCGGAAATTATATAATTCCTTTAATGACCATCATCTAGAGGCCGCAACCGAGATTTCATTAAAACGCCATGCCCAAAGTCTCTATCCCTATTGACCTAGGAAGGTCCTCATTTTCGTACTGAATATCCCTATGTTACAACGATGTGTGAGATGTCTGCATCATCTATTAGGGAACGGAAAGTATTCATGTAGATATTTGAACAAAACTTGGTCATTTTGAGATAGCAGTGGCCAGGAAAGGGACTCTGCGTTGCGCAACAGCAAAGGACTGAGGAATGCCTCCGCAAATTTTGTCCTGTATTCACGCCATGGAGTCTGTACCCCTATGCGAAGCCTGGTGTATGTGCCATCTAGGAGATCATAAAACTGTTCTTCATGGTCAAGATTTCGGCTCCTGGTAGAACCAATGCTCTAAACAATAGCTCAAAGAAGCTAGATTTGTGACTGTGCTCGACTTGATTGCCAGATGTTATGAATCTTGTACAGGTTAATTCTAGGCTTGTCTTTGCGTGTTAGGAAGTCTTTCCTACTCAGCAAAATTAGAAACCCAAGGTACTTCAAGTAGCTGACCTGTCTGAGTTGTGTGTCGTCGATGTTGACAAATAGACCAGCATCCCCCAGTGATGTTAACAAGACTTGGGCATCGTCCAGTGATCAGTTGTTGCAGGGAAGATCGTCCACATTGTCAAGATCAGCGGAGACGCTGGTTTTGATGGCGCCTTGATCGCTTCTGCTTGATGGTGAAGCCTTGTATGAATGGGTTCGACACTGTTCTAAAGATGTAGTCAACCCACATTCACAAAGAGATATGGCGCTAAGGTATCTCTCTGGAGAGAATTTCTGCTAGAACTCCCTAGTTGGGCCATCGGTGTTTTCACGAGCCTTGTTGGATTATGTACATAATGGCAATGCTTGGCATTCATCTGGGACACGTAATCCAAAAAGATAGGCAACATGATCTTCGTTGACACTGTCAAATGCTTTCTAGAGGTCAGCAAACACAATTATTTTCAGGGAGATGTTATCATCGCGGAGATAATGTTATTTCCGCGGAGATTAAGGTTATTTCTGACGAGAAAAAAAATAAAAGAGGAAAACGACGCAAGAGGAAAGTTTACATTCAGATCAGTTGGTTTTAAGCAGACATCTTAAAATTCAGGAAAAGCTTGCCGAAACAACTGGTTGTTCCCCGCAACAAAAGTGGGATAATATAGAGAAAATACTAAAAGATTATATGGACAAACATATCCCAAGTCTTCATTAAGGCATAAATTGCCATGGTTCAATCGAAACCACCACAGACTTTACCGTTATAAGAAACGTGCTTATAACAGGGCTAAGCGATCAGGAAAACCAGATGATTGGCAAAAATTCAAAGATTTGCAGAAGGAAGTGAAATCTCATTTGAATCAAGCTAGACGTTCCTTTGTCTCAGATCAGTTAGATGGTGGCCTAAAAGAAAATACAAAATCTTTTTGGTTTCACATTAAGACGCTCAGGAAGGACGATTTCCGCATTGGTGATCTCAAAGTTGGAATTAAAGTCATCAGCGGCAGCAAAGAGAAGGCGGGGTGTTTAAGCAGTCAATACTTGAGTGTTTTCACAAGAGAACATTATTCAACTGTTCCTGACATGGGTACCAGCAACAACATTCCTCATCCCTGAGATAGATAGTCAGTCTAGTCATTTCGCCAGCTGAAGTATTAAAGCTACTTAAAAATCTTTTATCAAACAAGGCACCTGGACCTGGTAAAATACCACCATGGGTTATTTAATTGGTTGCCGAAGTGCTGACTGCTATTTTGATGGACTTATCTCAAACCTCTGTAGATACAGGGAAAATTCCTACTCAGTGGAAAGAAGCTAATATCTCTGTGATATTTAAAAAAAGGGGACAAATCCAAGCCTGAAAATGATCGACCTGTTTCTTTGACAAGCATTACATGCAAAGTATTAGAAAATATTGTCCATTCACACATTATGAAACATCTTGACAAATTTAATATTCTATCTGACAATCAGCATGTCTTCAGAGCAAAAAGATCAACAGAAACGCAATTAATTCAGACTATCAGGGACCTCGCAGAAGGCATGGAGAAGGGTGAGACAACACACATGTGGCCATTTTAGATTTCTCTAAGGCATTCGACATACTTCCGCATCGACGATTGCTTAATAAATTACATCATCATGGCATCAGGAACATCCTTCTCGAATGGCTAGGAGACTTCCTGACTGGGGCGTATCCAACATATCGTCTGCGATGGTGAAATATCCGATCCAGCCACTGTGATTTCTGGAGTTCCCCAGGGGACGGTCTTAGGACCGCTTCTTTTCCTGTTGTATATAAACGACCTACTGGAAGATCTGCAAAGTAATACCAGACTCTTTGCCGATCATTGTGTAGTTTATTCAACGGGTGCCCAAAACAGATGCCCATCTTGAGGAAGTCCAAAATGATTTGATCAAACTCAAGGACTGGCAAGATAATGACTCATGGAGTTTAGTGCTTCCAAATGTTACATAATGAAGATTACCAACAAAAAGAACCCACCTACTACAAGCTTCAGCTTTTCTGGTCAAGAATTGAAAAAGGTTGCATCCTACCCCTACTTGGGTGTGGAGCTGGATAGCAGACTGCAATGGGATGTCAACAGAAGTAATATCACCAAGGAAGCCAGCAAAACCCTTGGCTTTCTGTGGAGAAACCTGTGGTTCTGCAGTAGAGAAGACAAACCCTCGCTTATGAGACTCCAGTCCACCCAATCATGATATAGTAGTATGGTATGGGATGCTTTTAAAATAAAGCTATTCAAAAGCTGGAGATGGTATAAAGAAGAGAGCTAGGTTCTGAGGAATGATTATGGAAGAAAAGCAGTGTGACAAAACAATGCTATAAATTTGGGACTGGAACCAGACTTCCTCATGTATAAAATCCAGCATAACCTAGTGGGACATTAACCTAGTAAGGACACTACACTTTGCCAGCAAACAGAACCCGCATTAGGAGCCATAGAAGCCACAGTAAGAACATCAGGACCCGCATACAAATCATGCCCTTTGCCGGGAATTTGGACTACTTCTAGTCCACATTGGCTTCAGCGATTTTGCCAACGGGAGATCAGTAATTGCCAATCTTTATCGCTAAAGTCCCTGAAAACCCTGATAAACAAAGTCAGACTGCCACCTCCCTAACTTCATGTTCAATATCATCCCGATATGTCAAAGCAAACGAAAACACATGCCGGGACAGAAATGCAGACAGATCGCAGACAGATCTCTTTTTAGTAATATAGATGTACAAAGAGACGAAAAAACAAAGCTCTCGCCTCATCTGTTCCGCCTGTTGGGGCATACTACTTTTAGGTCTCTTTGGTTATTAACGACAAATGTTAACATATAAATATTGCATACCGGTTATAATGCATAAAACTCCCGCATCTATGCTTGCTAGCCTTTAGTGGAATACGTATGACCCAACTTGTGTGAACAATATTCAAGTCTAGATTCATCGCCCACACAGTTCATTGTGTCATCCAAATGGGAATCTTGTCCGTGTCCAAACGCAGCCCTGTAGGTAGCACGAGATTCCCCGGGAATGCCGAGCTGTTCGCACAACACCTTAGCAGCTTTATTATCCCATGAATCAGCACTCACTGTCCCCAAAACACCTCCATCTTGATCTCAACGCCGACCGCTAGGGTTGCTATCGGAATGTCTTTGACAGACGAACTGGATTATTCGCTGAAAACGTTAACACAAGTCAGGACAGAAAAAAATTGAAAAAAAAAAACAAAAAAAAAAAAAAAAAAAAAAAAAAATTGAGTTGACAGCAACGCGGGGGGGGGGGGGGGTCAAGTGGAAGGAGAATGGACAGAGACTATAAAGGTTTCTACCAAAAACTATGAAACGTACGTGTATAGGGGACTTGTAAAAGAGGTCATAGGGTCAAGTATGGTCATCTGATATCATTCAAACACGCTCGTCAACCTTTGCATGATGTATAATCTGATAACCCATTCCTCATGCTGGTTAGCCTTTGTAAGTAGCTCTATTCCCAAGGTTAACGTTTTGTGTTTAGGTTTGTTTCTGCAAAAAGATAATAGTTAGGACTCTGCGTAATTGCCGAGCGTAACCTTATCTTTCAGCTCCGTTTCTGTGGAACTATGAGGTGGATTTTCATAAACTACATTTGCTCGGACTACACTTCGTGTCGATAGTGAGTACTATCGGGATGTTCGATGATTTCAAAACTCCCCCCAGTGCATAATAGTGTGGTCATGTAGAGTCAAAATTTAAAACAAGCCCCAATGAGTTATGCTATTACTACTTTAGTGAAATGCCATGTCAAATAAAGCCAGCGTTTACCAATCCCTGGACCTATCTTTTGGTATAAGGTTCCAAAATAGGGTTCACATTTTGAAACATTGCTTAAATTATAGAACTTACTGTACATGATTCTGTTTTAATGCGAGCAATCTGGTATACTGCCTTTGTCCGTCTCTCATTGATGTTTTCTTTGAGGGTAAGAGTTAAGGTTAGAAAGTGGTTGAAGGATAGAAGCAAAAGTTTACCTTTATAATTACAAATAACACCGGCGTCGTTGGCATGCTCACAGGAAGTATCGTAAATGTGTGCCCATCCTCTGTGATGACACTGTTCCAAGTAAGTTTCGTTTCCCGTACACTTCACTTTTCCCATCCAAATAAGATCTTCCCCTTCCTTGAAAGCAGCCTTGTAAGTAGCTCGAGCTTCCCCTTGAATTTTAAGGTGTCTGCATACGACTTTTGCATCGTTGTCATCCCATGAACTGTCACATATTGAGCCCCAAACACCCCCAATCATTATCTCAACGCGTCCGCTCTTAGTGCCTGAGCCACTGCTGATGAGGCGGATTGGATTGTCATCTAGAAATTAGGTATAACAAACACAAAACAAAGTTACCATCAATATAACAGAAAGGCATAATTAAACACACACACAGTCACACACACAGTCACAGACACACATACGCACAGGCACACGCACGTGTACACACATGTCCCTGGTAATTGTACGCAAAAAGTGGGAATTCTTATGTTTGATCGATTAATGAACAAAAGATTTCCACATTTCAAGTGTACACCTGGTGGAGTATACACCCCATGGCTCTTTCTTTCTTTCTCTCTTTCTCTCTCTCTTACTCTCTCTCTCTCTCCCCAAAAGCTCCAAATATCACTGCAATCCCCACACGCGTGCTTGGATCCTTTCTACAATTACCAGAAAGCTTAAATCAACCATACTGTAAAGTGCGCTCGAAAAAAATTCGTGCGAAATTATGAAAACAACTACGTCATTGAGTAGAGGATGTAATGAGTCCATCCCACAATGTACCATTTGTTTTAAATTTCACTTCAATAAGGCCATGTGATTCCACAAAAATCATATTCATAACACATAAAAACCCTGACTTTTAAACTCAGTAAGCCCAAAAAGCGCTACTGAATTTTCCTCTTGGAAATAGCCAGAGAAAAACTTTGCAAAGAAAACGCTCAGAGTGACCCACAGACAATGAAAACTTATACTTGTTCGAAGTTCTAAGAATTGCTCTAGTTGCAAAGTTGCAAACTTGTGTAATTGCATATCCGTAAGGTCCTTTTTGGAAAATAACTAAGTCCATACCAACCTGACGATCACCGTGGAAAGGGAGGTAGCGTTATTTTTCTTGTTAGATTTAGGGGCATTTCCCCCTAAAAACAAGGCACGGGTCCGCTCCGTGATTTTTGGTCCATTTTGGAAAAGTAGCAAAATGGCATTAGCCCTAACACCACCAGACATCAAGGAAACTCAATGAGCTGAGGCTAGAAAATGCACTAAGTCCAAAAAGATGCGATGACGTCATCGCACCAACACTCATATGGGCACGAAATCGCTGGTCGGGCCAGCGACTCCCCGACCAGCGACTCCCTCGTGGCTTGCCATGCCTGGTCATATGGAATGGTGGGCCGGAGGCCCCGGGTTCGAATCCCGCCACGGATGTCCAAGTTTCTTTAGTTATTATCCCTTCCTCTCTAGAAACCAAAAGGCAGTTACGGTTAAGGGACGTTAGGGATATAGCACCAGCATCATTCCAATGTTTTGAGCCATCGGCTCTTTCATCGTTGTCTATTTCAACAATAAAGAGCAAAATGTTTCAATTGTCCCTTTTAAACAGAACAGAGAGAATTCGCATGACTAGCAGATATTAATCCGATATTCACAATAAGCTCTTATCATTAGTTCTTTCACTGTTTACTTTTTTGTACTACCTGTGAGGTGTTTCTAGAAGTTTGCTTTGTTTCAATTATCCTTTATTTTTAAGCTATGAATATTCATCAGACCGTTTCGGAGAAGATGAATATTCATAGTTTAGGTAACGGCCTGTGGCCACTTTCGTAAATATAATGGGTAGTTGAACAAAAAGATGCAGAATGGATGATGATGAAAAGAAAAAGGGTTAGACGTATATTGGTCAAAAAGCAATTCTGTGAGACCCTTGTTTATAAAAAAACGGCATGAGATGGACCAGATTTAAGACAAGGCGCTAGGTCATTGCATAAGATGGGTCCCTGTACTTTGATGGTATTATTAGCCAATTTTGTATTGGCATAGCCCCCCCCCCCACGAAGATCATTAGCGAAACGAGTAGCATATTGAAGGTACATGGACACGGCTGAGTAGACATTTCTTAATTTCAACAGTATCCTGATCATATCTTAATACAGATTTTAAAAGTGAACATCGGGAAAGTGTTAAATTTCAAGGATAAATATACCCAATCGGATAGGGCCTTCTCCTGTTTTCGCGAACGCGTCGCAAGATGATGGAGTTGGCTTTGACCCGGAAATGACGTCAAAGTAGCAAGAGGCACACCCCCGAAACGCACGTATGTACCAGCTATAACCAAAGCAAAAACAAACTACTCGATACAAATCCCATTCACTTGCATGACTGAAGTGAGAAGAGAGGGAAATTGAATAGGATTTGTGTTAGCATTACTTGAAACTTGGTCCCAAGCTCACTTTGTCCCATTGTGCAAAAGCAATGATAATTACTCGGTTATCCACGAGTATCCACTTGAACAAAATACCTATCGTTGGAAAGAGGAGATAGTAGTGGCTTTAAGATGGCATTAATTATTTTGATGTAATTTTACACAATTACCACAAAAATTGGGGAGAAGTGTTGTTGCGTTTTTATTGATACGCCCTGTACAGTGTTCGACTCCCGGAGAATTGGGGCATTAACTGTTTTTTTTAGGTTTGTAATAACAATGTCGACTAGTAACTGTTCTGTAAACTTATGCAAAGTAAAATTAATTCCCTAACAGCTCATTCTTCGCTGATCTAAGATTAACAGATTTGATTAACCACTGGACCAGCCAAATGTAGTCAAAGGCTATGGTCTAATGAGTGAACCCCTATATAAATGCCTAATACCGGTGTCCATTAGCTAAGTTTGCAGCAGCCGAAAACCGGACTTCGTTGGTTATTCAAACACCCGAGAAACCGTGAAATTACGTCAGGCATGTAAATGAAAACCTTTTTTGTGATCTTATTTTTTTCTGAGAATGTTAAAGCCACTATCAGTATTTTTTTTTCAACATTGAAACTGCCCATTTTGTCTCTTAATTGCTAGTGTTAGGTCATATCAGCACCTTATATTACTGTTCTTTGAGAAAAACAGACATTTAAGCATTTCAAAGCGGTCTTTAGGAAGCCATTTACGACTGTTTCTAGACTTAAAAAGTCGGATCCCGACTTTAATTAGTAAACAAAGCATAAAAATCATCATTTCTTGACAAATAGGGCGTGTTACGCTTAGCCACTTACAGGGATCTTTACTACAACCATTTCCAATACAACAATGCAAAAATATGGACTTTGATGAATAATAGGGGCGCCACTTGTTTACATTTTGAAGAAATCGCTGATAGTGGCTTTAACGGTCTCCGGAACTTTTGAGTAAGAAGACAATCTCACCGTATAGGGCTAAACGCTCTAGGCCACCTTCTAAACTGATTCTAAAGCACATAATTGAATGTTGTCGTTTCGACAACAACTTCGAACCATCAGCGTAAATTACCTGTATAATTGCAAACAACGCCAGCATCACGATCGTGATTACAGCGAGTGTCGTAAGTGTTACCCCATCCACTATGAAAACAGTGCTCCAAATACGTTTCATTTCCAACGCATTCTACATTTACCATCCAAATGGGACGTCCCTCTCCTTTCCCAAATGCAGCTCTGTAAGTTGCACGTGCTTCCCCTGAGATATTGAGATGTCGGCACACAACTTCAGCGTCTTTATCATCCCAGTTTCTATCACAAACTGTCCCCCATACACCTCCAATCATAATCTCAACACGTCCACTGCTGTTATCATAGCCTTTGGAGACTAGGCGGAGAGGGTTGTTAGCTGTTTAGGTAAATGGAAACTCAAGACTAAAGACGAAAAATACTGAAGAATATGTTACATATTTCGGAAATATACAAGACAACAATTGTTTTAATACCAATTTCAAATACCCTTGGATCTTCCTGAAATCAGATTACTTTCTCTTATATTTGTTGTTTGCTTGTGTGTTTGTGGGTGAAGGGTGTGGGTGTGTCACTGTGTGTGTGTGTGAATGTGTGTCTCTCTGCGTGTGCATCTGTGTGTTAGGGTGGGAATTCATTTTCTATATATCTTTCTGTAACTTCATTTTAAAGTTGACACATCTTCACATCTAATTGCAACTTAATCCAGCACTGCTCTGAACACCTCGTTTGTCACCTTATTTTCATGGAACTAAATTGAGATTGAGAATGTAATTATTACATTGACAGGGCCGTCCCTGGAAGGGTGTGACACCCCCATTTTCAAAATTCTGTCGGCAAAATGTTGACTTGTTGGCGCGATGAGTATTAATGTCAGCAAATGGCGATTCTTAAGGGGCGTATTTTCGGCGCCCTTTCCCGCTTTTTTGCTGCAGAGCAGAATGGTAGATTGACTGGATTGGTGTCGGGTGTGGCGGTAGGTTGACCATTACCCTCCCCTCCCGCTCTTCAGGATTTCGAAACCCCTCCCTTTTTTTTTTTTTTTTTTTTTTTTTTTTTTTTTTTTTTTTTTTTTTTTTTTTTTTTTTTTTTTTTTTTTTTTTTTTTTTTTTTTTTTTTTTTTTTTTTTTTTTTTTTTTTTTTTTTAGCAAATGAGTGAAATAAATCATGTGGGAATCTCCCTGATAAAACCAAAATTGTAATTAAACCTAATTGTATATGATTTGTGGGTCTTACCTTCATAATTACAAATAACACCCGCATCCCTGTCATGAGAATTCCAATTTGGCCTGCCTAAACCATTGTTTGGGCAATGTACAAGATCAGTCTCATTACCATTGCACTCCACCGTGTTCAACCATATAAGTCCTTCTCCTTTACCAAACGCCGCCCTGTATACAGGCTGAGCTTCTCCCGGTAATTCTAGCTGACGACATACAACTTCTGCGTCTTTGCCATCCCAAGATGTGTCACGGACAGTCCCCGCTTTTCCGGCGATTATAATTTCTACTCGACCACTACTATTGTTGCCACCGATTAAACGTAACTGACTTTGTCCTGTTTAAGTTTGAGTGAAAATGAATATGTACATTATAAAAATATGAAATCAATCGTGTGTTAATTTATTAGAAAGATATGTCCCGAAATGGGTTTTTTTCAAGATGCCTGTTGAAACATTCCTATTTTAATACTATATACAGGGTGTCCAAAAAAAGATTTTCAAGTATGTAATCTCTTAAAAACTGCTTAAGCTGTGTATTTTATATTTCTGAAGGATATTAACTATACTCTTTTGTATAAATTGTGCAAATCCCATGTCAATCCGCCCACGCATACCAGAGATATGACGGATTATTAAAGGCTATCTGCTTATTCACATTTTGCCCATTCCTCTGTCGGGTGATTGATTTCCAACACATGAGTGTACTGATCTGTCTTAATGGCATGCCATTAAATATTAACCACACAATGCACATGATATTATTTTTTTTAGGTTTATTAATGTCAAATAGGCATTATAGAAGTAATTAACACGCAATAATTAAGCCTACAGTCGAATTCGAAACAATCATCATCACAAATCAAAACTTTGCCTTAAACATATTTTGTTACCTCTATATGTGCAGTAAGTTTTCATGATAAATAGCATTTTCAGGTTCTGAGGTTATCATTTAGTACGATTGAGTACTGATAATCACTCACTGTGTTTCAAATATCATATCTTATACTTATTTTTCGTGGGTGGATTACCATGGCATTTGCTCTCAATTTATACACAAGGGAGTAATTAATGTGCCCTAAAAAGATGAAATACCCAGGTTGCGTAACTTTTTTGGGACACCCTACATGGTACGCGTACCTTCGTAGTTACAAATGACTCCAGCATCCTTCCCATGTGTACAACTATCTTCTATGGTACCCCAGTCGCTTCGTTTGCATTTATCAAGACTTGTCTCAGTTCCAGTACAAGTTACATTGTCCATCCATAGAGTTTCATATCCCTGTCCAAAAGCTGCTCGATAAATAGGCCGAACGTTTTCTTCTGTAACATTTTGAAAACCCAGTTGTTTGCACACGATGAGAGCGTCTGTAATGTCCCATGACAAATCACACACAGTACCCCATATTCCAGCGTTTTGTATCTCTACGCGTCCGCTGGTATTCGAGTCACTGTTTCCAACTAAGCGGATAGTATAATTCATTGGCTCTGGATAACATAAATAGATGTTTCACGAATCATTAATAAAAGGGCCCCAAAAATAAGTCCCCTCTGACCAGACTTTGTCATGACAAAAACTCACTTTGATGGGTATATTTCTTCCCATCAAATAATTTATTGTTTACAGGAAACTTTTTTCCATGTAATACAGTTCATCATTTGTTGAAAGCTGATACCTTTTTCTAACAACAAGCATTTGTGTAAAAATTATTTTTTCAAAACAGACCCCAAAAAAGTTGCACTTTCCAGCTTTCTAAAGTGCGAACATGTTTACAAAAGTTCATTACTTTAAGCCTGCTTCAAATTTTTCATTTAACATAACGATTCATTTCCCTTCTAAATTTAAATAAATTGCCATTACATGAATTTAAATTAAGTGTCAGGTAATCAATATCGGGTGTGTTCACCATCCTTGTCAATGACAGCTAAACAGCGACGTCGCATAGAATTTGTAAGGTTACTGATCAGCCTTTGGTCGATCCTGTTCCATGCCCTGGTGAGAATTGTGGCAAATCTGCTAATGTTGTATGTGTCATCATCAACATTAACCCCACCAGTAGCTTGGTACTTGGCTCTTAGTTTCGTATGGCTTTTGGTGTACACTGCATTCTCCTTGCAATCTCTTTTACAGGAACTCCTTCTTCCAGAAATGCAGTGCATCTCGCCCGTTCTAACTCATTAAAACGAGCCATTGCAAGAGAAGTCACATTGCCAAATGCGACATGAAAGATTTCTTGCAACATGTGCATTCATCAACCATCAATCAGTTCATTCCTAAAGCATTCACTTAAATTTAGCTTCTCTTTTCATGACCCACACCTGAAACAATTCATAAAGCATTGTCTTTTCTTTTCATGACCCATACCTGTATTACTTCTTGCCCTCATCATTACGAAAAGCATTATGTAATCGGCTGACTAATTTGGCAGTGCATTTCAAATTGTTTATGCAGTAAGGACCACATTAAAGGGTTCCATTTCACATTATGTTGCAATAGGTTGTCAACAAGTTGAAAAGTGCAACTTTTTTGGTCTGTTTTGAAAAAAAATCATTTTTTACACAAATGCTTGTTGTTAGAAAAAGGTATCACCTTTCAACAAATGACCAACTGTATTACATGAAAAAATGTTTCCTGTAAACAATAAATTATTTGATGGGAAGAAATATACCCATCAAAGTGAGTTTTGTCATGACAAAGTCTGGTCATCCCAGAGGGGGATTTATTGTTTGGGGATCGTTTATTATTAAATGACGAAGTGTCATATGTGGATATCGTCTAACTTGAAAAGAAGGAGAAAGGACAAGACAGTAAGCAAGGTATTATTGTAATATGTAATATAGGGTTAACATTTTAACCACAGAGACACACACGGATAAACACACAGATACACAGACACACGACCAGAGTAATCCCTATGTGCCTTCTACAATTCTTGCAGACGACACAAAAACAAAGATTCGCCATTGTAAGTTGACCTTGAATCTTTATATCGGAACTGTAGCCGTGTAACTAAAGGTCCGGGCCTAGACAAACTATACCTTTTTAAATCCTTATGAGACAAATACATTAGTGAACATTTAAATACAATTTGTCTTGATTTCAAATTTACCTCTGTTCTAATTTTATCCCCTTATTTACAAAGATCCCAACATTTACCAGATGTTGGACAGAAATTATGTTTCAGCACCCTTCAAACCATAGAAAAACATCTTCAAACCTTCTTCCCCAAACTTTGAGAATAGGATTCTCATTTATAACCCTACTAATAAAACGTAACTTTTGGTATGACGTCCATCAATATCAGTATGAAGTACAAATGGTTTAATGAAATAAGTTTAAAATTGCATGCGTGCATAAGGTCTTACGAACCCAGTTGGTGTAAAATGGGGAGAGGGTCCGGGGGAGGCCAGGGATGGCGCCAGGGTAAAATCATAGAGGGGCGAAAATCGTAGGAGATGCAAAACATTAAACGATTATTTCATAAAGGTAAAGAAGCTAAGTACCTATACCCCTGACCATAAAGACAATGTTCACACTTTATTGATCATAATGAAGTTTAAAAGGGATTGGCAATGCCTTCAGTAGGTTCAATAGTCAATCAATAGCTTCCAATTTGAATATGTTACAAATCACATTTCCTGCAATCTTACAAGTGTAACCAATACAAATCGGACCAATCCAATTTTGCACCCTCACATTTGACAAAGCATATCTTTTGTTCTACATATAGGATTGAAATGAAATTAACGGCAAATAAAAGCTAATTTACTTGGCTTTAAGAACATACCAAACAATGACCCTTGCGTACTTTAGTTTTTAGCAAAATGCCTCTGTTTACAGTATTAACATTTTTTGGGCAACCTGTATATATAAATTTATATTAAATTAAGTACACATTGCTATGCCACTACCCTGAGTTTTACGCTACCATGTAGCGATCATCAAGTGGATTGATGTTATGAGTTATCACACACTATTTCTTTTTAACACGTTCTGCTGGTTTGTAACCATGACGACATTTGCTAACAAGTTCATTTCTTTTGTTGAGACAAGCACTTGAGGCTGATTTCTTTGCCATGAGTATTGTCAGTTTCTCATCAATACAATATATAAACAATTTGTACTTTGTTAAATAAAATTTAGACCAATCTTTAACAAAGTATCATCAGGCAGTGGAATTGCAATGCTAAATAAAATGGGATTGCCGTACTTATTAAGTGGGTAAAGTGAAGTTTGATGCATTCGTCCATGGTGGAAAATAAGCCGGCATTTCAATTTGAACATCGTCCACCATGGACGAATGCGCATTCCATAGAAGACGCTTTTTCAATGGAAGAAGAATTGTGCCACTGGATGATGTTACAACGAGATTATGCTTTATTCCATATTGAAAAGCGTTTTCCATGGAATACGCATACGAACAGAATCATTGCACCTCAAAGCCACTGACCTCTACACATGGATAGCGGGCTGCCGCCCAGTTGAATGGTCGCCGAGTGAAACGCACGTCGGAGATTTTGGCCCGAAATCATGCTCCAGGACCATGACCAGTCTTATTATCTCATAAGGCAGCTATTCAATATTTTTCTACTTCAATCCACAACTCTGATGTTTTTTCCAACTCTAAAATACAAATAAAATCATGAACTAAATTTTGTTCCTGGAGTGGGATTCGAACCCACGACCTTTAGATAACAAGACGAGCACCCACAGACACACGCCACGCAATCCGGGCCGGCAGGAAGTCGTTCTTTTGTAGTACTTCAATATAAACATTAACGGAATAAAGCGCACACATAATAATGAATAGCGCCCCTATGAGACGAGTTGAAAATATATGCTCCTGGAGCATGATTTCGGGCCAAAATCTCCAAGAATCGAGTGGCACAGCAGGAAGTTGTTTTATTTTACCTATAGGCCTATGGCGGAAACAATGCATACACCTGCTGGTGCACATATTCCACACAGACGTTCTATTGTTTGATAAGGTGTATGCATTGTTACCTGCCATATTGTATAATGTAAACAAACTTCCTGAGGTTTCCATCGCGCTCAGACCCGCTATCCTGTTTCGAGGTCAGTGCTCAACCACACACAACAAACAACCGCCACACATATTTTAGCCTACCGGCAAGCACCCGAATACACACACAACGTCATATTGTATTGTAAACGGCCAACTTCAGTGCTCTACATGTACCTAACACAAGAATGGTCAGTAAGCCAGTCTATATAACACTTGGCGCAGTTATTATGGCTGAATTTTTCCCTCTTTGTCTTGATAAGTACACCATTATCAACTTCCACGTTTGAACATCAAATCTTCCCTTTATGCCAACTTTTCGATTCTAGCAAATTAGGCCGCATTTCAAAGGACTCTCAGAGCTGACATACCATTCACTTGCCTGTGTAGCACAATCCTACTACCCGTTGGGATTCAATGGGTTACAAAAAAAAAAAAAATTGGCACAGAGCGACTTGTTTAGACACAAGCAAAAAGGCGGTGATAGAAATCCAACAACTCTAAGAAAATATCACCTCTGGAGAATCCACCGTTCTTTCCAATATTTCCATTATAGTCTGCATACAACGAATGTCACGACGCGAAACGATCTCGTGCTTGTGCATTATTTGATTCATAAAACATAAATAGTTGTTTTTTGCTGTCAGTGGTACGATGTAAATTTCAACCCTTTCTGATATTCCTGACGTGTTAACTTCACAAGAAATTTTTGCAGAAGGGATTCCTCTGCTCATTTTTATAAGTACCTCTTCAGAAAAAAACCCTCAAAATTTTTCTTCTGCCACGAAATCTCTTAAAGGTCGACCAATTTCATTAAAACGAACAATCAGCTCTTACACCAGTAAGTATTATATCCCCTTGATTTTCTGTGTTGTACGGAACCCTTTGAGTGTGTTGATTGGGTGGGAATTCGAAGTCACTTCGGGTCTTTTTTCACCGCTGAAATGTGCTTCATACGTTTGGCTGGCCAACAACGTCCTTTATTGTACGTTCATTGGAACAATAACGTTACTACCTTCATATCGCAAATCTGATACCACCGCTACATTACCGACACACAATTGTTCGTAAGTATGATTTTCACAATTTTAAGATTCGATTCTGGGTCCATGCATTTGACATATATCCATTCTTCAAGCGATCCTTTTTGAAACATTATTTAACGGAAATCCTGGCTTTGCGAATTTAGTTCACCACGGCAAAGCAACATTCGCATTCATCAGCAGTGCCCCATCCGTCGTCACAGATTGCCCACCAATTGCCATCATTTTTTTTTCAACTCGCCAAAAACTGTAGACCTCGGTTGCTAAACGCACTTTGTCTGAAAATAAGAACATGCCGAGTTTGGATTTAAGGCAATTTAATACCAGGAAATGGCTAAAACGCCATTTTTTGGAAATACACTTATGACAGGCAGCAAGTTTATCTTTCAGTTACGTTTTTATTTGACATAAATCGGAATCATGGTTCTAAAGTTAAGGCAATTCAAGGTCGTTAATCGAGCACATTTCTCATAAATGACAAATCGGTCCCTCTAGCAAACAATAAAATACATAAGACAATTAATTCTTATGTATTTTATTTTTTTCAAGGTAATATTTAAAATGGAGCTTTTCCTAGATCACTCGCCTCGTCCCCCCCGACTTACCCCCCCCTTAACCCCCCCCCCCCCAAAAGAGAATTTTATATCATCGATGAATCGTTGGTCTGTAGGTTCCATCAACCACTGCATTGCCAGTTCTGCTAGCAGACTACCAAAATCGTTAATGCAATCACTTGCAGATTGCAATGCAAGCAGACCGCAATGAAGTTAAAATTATTTTAACTGGCGAGGCAGCACGAGGCAGTGGGGTGCAGTCAGTGGTTTTGCAGATGCAAATTTTCTGCCAATCCCTGGCAAAGTTTACTGCCAACTCACTGGAAACCCAGGACCTCCAGTGAGCTGGTTTGACCTGCAGTAAATCGATTAGGAGTGCAGCGGAAGTGACGGAAATGAGCAGTAAATTTACTGCACAGCAATGCTGTGCAGTGGAAGTATGAACGGTCCTTAAGTATAGTATGTGTGCCTAATATTATGTGCCAATTCAATCTCCTCTCGAAGAAATTGAAAGAGAAATTCGTAATTTGGCATTTCCTGTCTGTTTTACGCGACAGAAAATAGCAAACACACAGTGGCATATGGAACAGCGTGATGCAAACATTTTCGCATAAACATCGAAACCACGGTCAGAATCAAATAAACTGGAATTTTGGAAATTGCTTTCCTCTGGCGATATCTCAGATAACCATAAACAAAATGACGGTGATAAGATCACGCGAAAATGCACCTTAACACCGTTCCTGTAAAAATATTCAAACCTTGGAAATGAAACTAGTGTTTTACAATGTATACAGGGTGAGTAAAACGACTACACTCGTTGACTTGTTTGATTTTTCTATAGCAGTGAAAAATCTACCGAAGATATTAACTATCACATATAAAACAAGCTTATTTCACCTACTAGAGAATTTTTAATTTTGATTTTTGAACTTTGCATTGAGAAGTTATGCTAACTTAAGATAGGACCCATTTTCTCACTCTATCCACGGAATCCTGATTGGAATATGGCCAAAGAGACTCTGGATGGGTCTACCAGTACATAATGTCATTCTTTGCTTGTTTATGACCCGTTCCAAATATCAATAACATGTCAAACTATTCATTATTCTGAAATCATTAACACTTGTGGAATCCTACACCCAACTTTTGAAGCATGTTTCAGTGAATGTTCGATATTGTTCACATATCTTTTCGCAGAAAACTTAGAATGCAAAATTATGTAGGCATCCTATACACGCAATACAGGCGGTTGACCGCAGTTTTTCACCGACGCCTTCTTAATCTGATGGGGGTGGGGGGCTACTTTGAGAAATCAATATTTGAACATTACACACATGCAGCCACATTCGTCTTTCCCTTGAATCTCAATCCTTTCCTCTCCCTCTCCTCCTTTTCTTAGTCTGCTTTGTCCTTTTTCCCACTTTCCTGCTTCACCCGGTAGCTTTAAGTACTATAACAGTGGATATAATGAGCTATTGTTTTCTTGGTAATACAAAACATTTCTAAACTTCTACATCTTTTTTAATATTTTTCTGAAATTGAGTGTAAATCTTTGACTCAACCCTGTAAACTGAGTTGCATTTTGGTCGTCTAGATTGCAATTTTTCTTTTTCAAGTCGCCCATTACCTTAAATATGGGATGACTTTAGTCCCAACTTAACCTGATAACCAACTACAGTTTATCGCACACAGCTTTATACCACGCCTACACACCACAACACAACCACACCCCACACCCACACACACCTCCACTCACACATGTCCTACACCACCACATATTAATATATATACACCCACACACACATAGACACAGCGCGCGTTGCGTTTTAGCGGCTGTTCCGAAATCAGTTGAATTGGGAAAAATCAGTAAATTGGTTTGCTTCCAATATTATCATCATTTTACCTATCATCACGGTTGAACGATTTAATTAAACTATAATTCATTTAATCCCTCATTAAAATCTCTGAACAATTTTCATCACTGCCGGAAATCATTAAATTCTTGGAATTCCTAGGACAACGAAATTCCAGAGGAAGATGCAATTCGCAGACCTACGCTTTTGAAATTGGTAGTCTAAATATTACACTGAACATTGACGACGCCTTTTTTACTATGTAGTTTTATGTGAGTTTTGGGGTGATACGGGATTCTATCTAGTCGAGGAGTCTGTAATCGGCCGAGGCCGGGCGCAGCCCGGCCCAGATACAGAATCCGAGACTAATCCGTGGCACCTCAAAACTCACCTAATAACGATTTATCCTACCCAAGCCAGAACAAAATAAGCACAAACATGGCCTAAAGAATTACAAGGGTGATTTACAAACAACAATACTTTACGGTAAATTGACCTGTAGGCATATTTGTTTTAAATAGTGACAGGACAATTTTTCACGAACAATAATATTGAAAATAAACAGCCCTGAAAATCATCTTTTCTGATTCCCAAACACAAATTATTGATCTATTTTAAAGTCTTTAATATATGTGAAGCGATGTGATGAAATTTTTTTTCCAACTCGGTTCAGTTCAACATTGCTAAAAATCGCCAAATTAGATCAGTGATTTACGTCAAAAAGAACGCCGAATTTTGGATTTTTGTTGTCATGAATTGCAGCATGCATGGTTTAGCATGCGCAGTTTCTAACTGACATGATCCGGACGTTGAGACGCGCTCCGAGAGGGTGTACGGGATATATCTCGTCAGTAAATTGGATAGCTATTAATCCAATGAAAATCAAGGGATCGACATGATGTATGATAA
>JAMKCH010002297.1:0-109985 GCA_023653785.1 Ophioderma brevispina | reverse complement strand
TTATTTTTTTTCAGTGAAGCAAAAGATAATAATTTTGTCCAACAAGTTGCGTAATAAGTCTTTTTTTCAGGAAACAGTTAAACAAAATAATTTTTTATATTGCTCATACAATTAGGAGTTGGATGTTACAGTAGCTATTAGCATTGCGTTTTTTTTTGTTTTCGCTGAACAGGAGGTCGAATTATGACGTCATAAATACCGGATTGACTAAGGAGATAGCCGTTAAATTAATTTTCGATAGTTTTAGAAAAGAACGCAATTGACAAAACTTGGTCGAGCAGCCGTATGCCATTTTTATGCGTATCTATCAGGCATACAGTTTCCACAGGACAAGAGCTTATGCAAGTACACAAGGCCATAAGTCTCCGATAGTCTCGTATACACACATGTCCTTGATGCTTGTACACGTTGAACGACCAGTCACTAACCGTAAAGTAATAAAGCTGTGGGACTCTATAGGAGCAAACGACCTATAGGAGCGCAACCAGCGCTGTACGACTTCTACAAGTTGTGACTTAGAATTCCTCCTGGATTGATGAGAACCCGCGTTAAAATGTTGTTAGTATTAGATGTGTACTTTCGATAGGTATTAGATAGCTACACGGTACAAGAAAATGGCTTCAGAACCAAAGAGGGTGGTGATTTTTTCCTCACTAGGAGTCAGTCTTTATAGTTTGGAAAGACCAAAAAAATATTTAAAAAAAATGAAAAAGTAATAGGCCATATCCATAAACGAAAACAAACGCATTGAATGAATGCATATTACAGGAAAGGTAAAAGCCTGCAGCACAGAGGAAAAGGTCTGTTAAGCAAGTGAAGAAGCGTCAATTGCTCGCGAAGACTTTATATTATTATGCTGTAAAACTGCGGCTATTTTTGTTGCAATTTATATAGTTTTTCCTTTTTTATGAGGCCATTATATTATGATATTACCTTTTTTATTTTAAAACGTGTTGTACAATGTAAATATCGTTTTTACATTGTAGTATTTTTTTAACCATATTATCTTGTTATAATGTTTTTATGTGTTCTAATGATTTTGATGCAGGGCCCCGGGTAAGAACAGCGGTTAGCTGATCGGCTACCCTGGTAAAGATAACAAATAATAAATAATAATAAATTGGCCCCCCCCCCACCTGATTTTGTAAAAGAATGAAAAAAAATCGGACGAGTCAATGATGACGATAAATTGGCAATTTTTAGGTGACTCAAATATTTTGACATTTTTTGTGTGTTAAAATATTCAATTCCACCACAAGATTGAGATGAAACGTTGGGATGTAGTAAATATTATATGTGTAGAATAACAGTACCATTAGGATTTGTTTTTTTTTTTTTTTTTTTTTTTTTTTTTTTTTTTTTGTTGTTTAAATTTTTTTTTTTTTTTTTTTTTTTATTTTTTTTTTAAAAAACATTTCTTTTTTTTTTTTTTTCTTTTTTTTTTATTTTTTTTTTTTTTTTTTTTTTTGTTTTTTTTTTTTGTTGTTTTTTTTTTTTTTTTTTTTTTTTTTTTTTTTTTTTTGTTTTTTGTTTTTTTTTTTTTTTTTAAAAAAAACTTTGTTGTTTTTTTTTTTTTTTAAAAAACTCTTCTTTTTTTTTTTTTTTTTGTTTTTTTTTTTTTTTTTTTTTTCTTTTTTTTTTTTTTTTTTTTTTTTTTTTTTTTTTTCGTTTTTTTTTTTTTTGTTTTTTTTTTTTTTTTTTTTTTTTTTTTTTTTTTTTTTTTTTTTTTGGGGCCTACTGTATAACAAAAATTATGGAATGTTGAATTTATTACATATTGATATTTTCTATAGAAGACATCATTGAGCTTAACAATTTCACACAGTGATTATATGCCCATGGACAGCATTTTGTACATGTAAAAATTAAGATTTGTTCACTATCCCACACTACGAGTGTGCTACATGTACTCATGACCACACGTAGTTTTTAATAGTACCTGGCTTACTCGTAGTAACACGTACATCTTATGTAAGTTTACAAAAAAAAAACTTATGTCGCAACTAGGCTACGTCAGTCTTACGACTGCTTCCGCGAACGAACCCCTATCAACTTTCTCGTTTCCGGGCATAAAGGGAAATTATGGCATCAGTTTCACTTGAGAACTTGCTTTAGAGCATAACCATATCAGCATCCAATCGGCATTGTTTTCAGATACAATTACTTATTGATTTTAACTTTCTAACTGAAAATTGAGACAATAGCACATGTAGGTAAGTTCCGTATCTATGATTAACAAGGGTCGCAGGCTGCTGACAGGATGACGAAACACAACTCCTGGTCCAATACCTTCTCGAACCATCCTCAATGTGCTGAGTTAGGTTCAGTACTTGGCTTGTTGATTTGGTTGGCAGGAAACATGCTTGTTCTGGCACGACGGTGTTCGTCTTATCACAGGTGCGAATACGATTGAGCAGGAGACGTTATTCAAAGAGCTTGTAGGTTGAGGAGTGATAGTGGTCTGTAGCTCTTGGGAGTGGCATGGATCTTTCCCAGGCTTTAGAGTGCCATGACATGTGCTTTCCTCCAGATCTTTGCGAACCTGTGCGGAAATAAGGATGGCAAATTGAGAGCTTAAGAAGTCATTCCTTTGTTACTGGGTCGAAACTTTTTCAGCTGCCTCAGTTGAGATGTTGTCAAGGCCTATGCTTTTCCTGGTTGAAGTTTAGCAACTTCGTCATGTTGAAGGGGCGAGTGGCTGAAACCAGGGTCGCACTATAACCTCTTAGGTCTAGTTTCATTTTTTGGGACCTATTGGCGCACTTGCCATTTAAAAGAGGAGAGTTCTGTTGGATCCCCTGGAGCTTTCGGATGGGAAGACACATGTTTCTTTGCTGCTACGGGTCATATCGGTGATTCAATTAAAGTATGCCCGAATTTGATCTTTTCCTGGGAGAGCCTCTCCGAAACTTCCACAACTTTAGCATTTGTTTCAGCCGAAAAAAAAGGAATCAGCTTCAACATGGTGATATACTCTTGATTTTCTTCGAGAACATTCCGGGCGAAAAGGACTGGTATATATATTTTTCATGTCCTACAGCCTCTGGGTATATGATCTCCGGGCATTTCTTGTTCGCTAGTGGCAATTTTTGTCATAGTTATGATGTTTTGGAGCAATCTCTTCACGTTCTGATTCAGGTAATCAGTGAATACTTGCCAATCTGTTTCCTATAGTTAGCGACGCTTAAAATGCAAGCATGAGGCTTTGTTTGTCTTATTGCCAGCGTTGACTTACAGATGTTTTTGCAAACAATAGCTAGATAAGGGTTGTAACCTCCTTCCAAACGGGCTCTATGGAAAGGATTGGCAGCAAGCCTAGGGTCGGAAGGAGAACGTAGATATTGACTGTCTATCCATTCTCCGACAGCTTGTCCGTCTTGTTAGTGTCGTTGTGTTAGTTGAAATCGTCAATGAAGAAGTGACGTGAGGACTTCGAGGCTGTGTCATCAGACATTGAGGTTGCTTATACTTGGTGATGTTTTCACATACAATCCATATGTCCATCTGTGGTCTCTCGATGGCAAGGACCCTTTCCTGCTAAACATAAAGAATATTATTTACTGATCACATAATATAACATATTCGCGGTTGTTTTACAATTACAGCGCCAAACGTGAGTTCCCGTGGGTGTGAACATTGATGACGAACAAACAAAACAACAGGAACCTTTTCATGGAACCCGATAGAGTGTGGAGGACCCCCCGACGACGGCGATTTATCGTATCGTTATGAAGTTAAATTAAATGGCCTGTACATAACTGGGGGCGATACAACCCTCTACAGGCGCGACGGTTGCTGGTCTAACAGGTGGCATGCGTATTTTGTCACCGTGGCCGGTGTGACATCAGCTGGGGAAACCGGCCCATCAAGTACAGTTTACTGTCATAACCGCATCACCAGGTAAGACATCAGTTAATGATAAGGATATTTCGCAAATTAATCGGAAGACTGGAATGTACAACCAATGAGGTAGCAGGTTAAGGATAATACGCATGCTATTTTGAACTTTCATTATCAAGAATAGAAGAATAATCTCGTGATCGTTCAAGCGAAGGATATCTTCACGGTTCTACTCGATAAAGCCATTTTCAGATAAAAAATTCGATTTAAAAAAACGTAGCAAGAAAACCACCGCTAGCCCCTTAACACACTTTGTCACTGATCAAAACATACTCCAAAAAGTCCACAAATAATTTGAAAAATGATAGGTAAACCTTGACCAGATTGAAAACTTTGCTGCAAAAAATGCCTTTGCTCCTGTTAATATACACAAGCTTTTTGACCACCTTTTATTTTTAGAACAATTTTAAGCAGTGGCGACACATTTTGAAAAGTGGTATGAGTAAGAATGGCCGTGCTAAATTGCTGCAAAATCATAGGCCTACCAGGTCATGATTTCTATGTTATATCGCCCTCTCAATATCCCATTTTCCTAATGACGTGCAATACATGTACTAGATTTTAAGGGAAACCCATATTTGCCGCCGCAATGAAATTTTTGTAAAATTTACAGATTGTAGTAGGTTAAATAAAATGCAAATCAGATGTCACAACTGTGTCGCCGATGATAATTTTTAAGATTTCAAACAGCGGAGCAGGCGTACTATGCCATGTCTCTCTCTCTCTGTGTGTTTTCGTGTGTGTGTGGTGAGTGTCATGCTTGAGCTCATACGTGTTCACCCCTTGTAACTCAGATGTGCGTGTCGTCTGGAGCCCACGCGCGCGCCCAGTTTTGTTTTTTTTTTTTTTTTTTTTTTTTTTTTTTTTTTTTTTTTTTTTTTTTTTTTTTTTTTTTTTTTTTTTTTTTTTTTTTTTTTTTTTTTTTTGCTATTTTACTCTCAAGTACGCTTAGAGTAGCATTCCGCAGGGCTCATCTCAGTCCCTATTTATACGCTCTGGATCTGACCGGTGTAAAGAAACCGAGGGTCCCCCTCATGAGTGAGTGTCCTAGGTACCATAAATCATTACGGTATAAACCCGGGAACCCCTTGTAGACGAGGCAGTTAGTTACAGTGCTGAACAAAATCAGCATACCTCTCAATTGGAAAACACAATAGACAGATGGGTATTTATTAATCTTTCCCTGGATAGGGCCACGCACACAAGTGTTTATTGAAAAGCCCTGAATATTAGTCATTACTGTTCGAACCTAACACTTTAGGATATATCTATATCAGCTATAGATGATACCTTCACATCCTTGCATTCATCATTTCTTGTTTGGCTCACTATTTAATATGTTCTTTTGCCCCTAATTCTTGTTAAAATAAGTTGTCAATGTCCTCGTCTGTCTTGTCCCCCCCTGTATTGTTTTTGGTCTTGTCTAATCTTTTCCCGTCCTGTCTATAATCCAATATTAATTGTACATTCTGTATAGTGTGAGGTGGGGCCATGCTCAAGTCCACTGATTTATTATGGCCTCTCCTTCATTTTCATTTAATTCTTTTACTAAATAAATTCTGGTTTAAAAAACACACCATTTTCTCGTATATTTCTGTAATTAATTTTATCATTATTTATTTATTGACTGAATGAAGATGCTTATAACTTATTTGAATTGAATTTGAACTATCGCTCCTCTACCACCCAGTCTTGTGGCTCAGGTGGTTAGAGCGCCGCCACTAGTAATGGCGGAGGTTAGCCGGTTCGAATCCGGCCAAGCGAATATGGGTTTTTTCAACATTATGTGCGATGGCCATCTCCAGGGGAAAGATTATAAATACCCACCCTGTTACCTGGAGACTAAGTAGTTAAAATTTCACAATAGGACAGATGGGTGGAGGACACTAAGTCACACGGATATGTTATTACATGACACCGGTCCTCTTTACTGCCGTAGGTAAGAGTAAGTAACGCCTGCAAACCGGACGTATTAAACTCATATTACGTATTAGCCCTATTTCTTGTCATATATTCCATGTGTTCTTTTGTTCAATATATCCATTTATAGTTACGAAAGCGGGCAGAAGAGACCGTTCTTGTTACACTATGAATATTCATCAGACCGTTATTTTTTTTTTCCGAAAGTGGTTTCTCTGCGACCACTCATTTGCATCGAAGAAACATACGGCGCTGGATGAAATTTCATAGTTAAACAATATAGGACAATTGAACAAAGGAAACTTCTAGAAACAACTCAGCCTAGTGGTACAAATGAAAGAAAATAAACCAATGAAAGAACTGATAACCCAATATAAAAGCTTATTGTGAACATCAGATTAACATCTACTTTGGTTAGCTTATCTTTTGATTACGATTCAGTCAAGTGTAAGCATGCAAATTTCTTATTTACATTTAAAGGGACAATCGAAAACATTTACTATTTCCAGTTGAAATAAACAACGATTTGAAAGATCTGGGAACTTAAAGCAATATTAGCCACATTTTTTTTGAAGAGCTCCCTCAATTTTTCAAAAATTTTGAGATTCTACACGGTTGCAAAATGGTAACGGGTAGTAAATATACTGTGGAATGGTTAAGTCGAAAATGTCTGTGTCACAAACGAAGGGAGGAATTTGTAATTAGAAATAATATGGATTACGATATAATTCAACGGCGCTGGAAACGGCCTTCCAATGTGAAATACCCGGGAAATAGCGCCAGGTACATATCTTTGCTCATCATAGTTGTTTTATTTGGTACAGCAGTCAAGTTAGAGGTTATTTTCTTGAGGTGGCACTATTCATCATGGAGGACATAAACTGTAGCATTTCCAGCTCCGCCGGTTAAGTCCAATTGGGTCCCAATTTTAATTACAAAATCGTATTTTCTGATAAAACACGCATTTTTAGCATTCTCGTTTGCAGGTAGTTTCGTAGACAATTACCAACATAACTCTGAAAAAATATCAAATTTTGAAAATTGGCTGTGGTCGCTCTTCAAATATTAGGTGCTTAATTATTGTTAATAGAAAAAGCTTATTGTGATTGGCGGATTACCATCTGCTTGTTGGCTAATAATCGATACGAATCAGCCAAGATAGTGATTCAAAGTAATGGAAATCTTTTATAGTGTTTCAAAAAGGACAATTTAAACAGTTTGCTTTTACTTTAAATTGTAACAATGAAACAATACTCCCCGTAACGGATATCATGAATACGGGATTAAAAATATAATGAGGGCAAAGCGTATTAAAAGATGAAATGTGATTTCTGCTTTGTTGTGTTTATAAGCGCAATCGAAGTTAGTGATAGGCCGTAAGATCGAATATATTCTCAATTTACTGAATAATCATATAAAATCGATTTAGTTCTGTTCGACTTAGATGAAGATAGAGATTTAAAAACACACCGTTATGAAAAAGAATGGAGTTTTGATAAGGTCTGGCTTGCCTGTTAAACTCCGATCTAGCGGCGAGCCCTTTATTCCCTTTATTCGGAGTCTAACAGGCTCACCAGACCTTATAAAAACCATTTGTTCATAACGATGTGTTTCTCATCCTTTACTTACCTGAACTTTTTGATTATACTGCGATGAGGACCCAGGTGAAAGGGCTCTTCAACTGAAATGATATATGCTGTGAGTTTGTATACATGTGAAAACTTTCAGGTACTAGGTCAAATTGATAAATAAATATGTAAGTAAACAGAGCCAGGATGATATTATTATACCTTATTTTCGTGAACAATGTTTATGGAGCTATTTATGCGCACACTATTAGTAGAATCCACCCATCGTGTCACCAGAGGAAAAGTTTTGGACAGCGCGATTAGTTGGGAGAGGAGACACCAAAAGAAAATTATGTAGTCCGATTTACCTGTTTTAGAACTAATTAAGATAATCTGGCTTTTCATTGTTGACACATTTTTACAAAGAGAGTGCAAAGACTTTTGTGTTGCTCAAGAGACAACAAATACAATCACCTGTTATTGATATAACACTGAAGCAAAACGAATAGGTTAGAATCGGTGTAGCTCTAAATGCGCTTACGTTGAGTTGACATTTACTTCTCATAATAAAGCATAGGGATTGTTTTTCGTGCTATCGGACTACATGTTTCCAATAGATTAAGTGGAATTTTAATTTCCACCCACTGCAACATGCCCTCATTCAATGCCCATACCTTCGGAAAAGTACTAGAGGTGACACGATGGGTTGAATCTACTATAGTTATCCTTATTAGCGGAGGGATATACCGGAATGGAATGGGCATTGTCTTGTATTTTTAACTTTTTGCACGCTGGGGAATGCTGTATAAGTTATAACGCATAAGTCAGTAGTGGCATTTGAGACGGCTTTCTAAATATTTGTAGGTCATTTGGGATGTCATCTGAAAACAAACAAAAAAGGCTAGGTCTTCTTTGGACTCATTTAAATGCATTTTCACGCTGATTCTACATTTGCTCATGAAAATAAATAATTTGGAAATCTTTATAACAAGAAAAGACAAAAATTGACCAACATTCATCTTTGAGCGAGTATACTCGCCTGCCACACGATTCTTTTGGGTAAGCAGTACCATCAACCATCACTCGGCAATAACGAGCCAACTGGAGCTGGTTTTATGGACAAAGGCCATGTCACCAGCGACTGCAAATCATTTCAATGTTTCACGCCGGCCGATGTAGAACAAAATGTCTCAAAGCAGTAATAAAAGTCTTACTGCTTGACCGTTTTTTTAAAGTTTTAAATCATACCTTCTGAGATGATTTTTCAAGTCAAATTGAAATTTTAATTTTTGTTCTCAAATAAAGTTTTGAGAAACATCTTTCAAGGTTTGCATTTCCTATACCAACACACAGTAAAGGCTATTTTGAACGCTCTGTGGCTACCATCGAGGTGCTGACGGGTTCCAAATTCACACCAGACATTCCAGATGATTGTTGGGTCGTGTACAATAAGCGAGTTCGATAACTCTGGCAGTGCTGTACTACAATAGTCGTGTCCACACGACGTTATTACCGGTATTAACTAATACCGATGGAATTAAAAAAACAAATCCACTAATTCCCCTCACGCCTATTGTACCCTATTGTAATCTTCTCCACATGCGGTCGGACATAAGTCACTTAATACCGGACCTAAATCGATCGGCTTTAGTGTTTGATATAAATTTGCCGTGTGAACGCACTCTATCGGACCTAACTAGGCTTTAAGTCCGACGATTTAATGCCGAAGAAGAGCAGGGTTAAGTCCGGTCGTAACTTTACGACCGGTGTGAAAGCAGATATAGTCCTGCGGGGGCCTAAGTCCGGGGCTCCATAGACGGTAACGGAATAAAGCGTGAAACTAATGTTGCGTAAAGAGTCAACTGAATCGATTACCCTATTGTTCACCATTGTTCCCGGACTATGAGTACGCCGGACAATGGTTACTTCTACACCTGTATTAGTAAAGTACGTGTGGACATGCTCTGTCGGACTTAACTGTGACCAGTGTTAACAAAAACAAGTAAGCACCTGTTCTACTGACATATTAGAGGTGTGAAGGATTTGACCTAAGTGACTTATGTTCGACCGCATGTGGAGACGATTACAATAGGGTACAATAGGCGTGAGGGGAATTAGTGGATTTGTTTTTTTTAATTCCATCGGACTTAAGTTAATACCGGTATTAACTTAATAACTACACGTGTGGACACGACTATAAAGCAACAATGATGTTCATATCCCGATTGACCTCCGTGTCCCATCCCAGAATCCTTGAATTTTATTGTGCTGAGATGGGTCACGGAGGTCAATCGGGATAAGAACAACAATAGTGCCTGAATTATCGAACTCGCTTATAGAAATGGTGAACTAAAGTTTTAGGCCTCAAATTGCGATTCTAGCTGGCTTATAAAGATGAGTTCGACCAGTATAACAATATAGCAAAAATATATTTTTTACACAGATGAGCTATAAATGCTAATCTGGGGTTTTTGTTTGTTTGTTTGGATTTTTTTTGCTACCCAACATGTCAGTAAGAAATATATGGATTAATTGCTGAAAATGCAAAAACAAGACACACACACACACACACTCGCGCGCATTTCTGTAGGGTAATTTGAAATGAAATTCCACCTGAGGATAGAAAAAACTTCATTAGCGCCATCGCTAATTTTCCATTTAACGCTTGACAATCTGCGTTGAACTCCCACCAACTTGGGCTGTATCCCTTCCATGAGGCATTTTCCCAGACATGAGCTTATATTTAAGGAGCACATGTATGTTTGGGAATAAATTGAAGTATTCATGTTGTTCCGTAATGATTACTTTGGTGTAAGAGAGCTTGAGGACTTAAGGGAGCGTCCTCATAACAATATTTCAACTAAAACATCTGTAACCCTTATACTGCATTTACCCCGCTATACCTAACAAGGCGAACTCGGATTTACGCGATTCGTAAAATATGTCCCGCCGAATGTCGCGATCACTAACATGCGATAATGCAACTACAATGTATACAATCTACATGAACCCTACCTGTCCCCTCACCGACACCCCACCCGTCCCCCTCCCCGACACCCCGCCACAACTGTTTGAGAGTCTCATTTATTATGACAAAACTAGAATAAAACAAAAAATATCAACGGCGACACACTTTTCACAACTAATTTGGATTATTTGTACCACTGACTTCATCCTGTGTAAAATTTACGAAATTTCATTGCGGGCAAATATGATTTTTCTTCAAAATCTTGTTAAACACGTCTCTCTATGAGGAATTGGCATATAGAGGGCGCTATAACATACAAAATCATGACCTTTGTATACTCTGTCCAGCTCGAAGTATGAAGTAGCGACGCGGGCGTATACATTGTACCGACTTTCAGCGCGCGCGTACGCAAAGCACAAGCGCACTACAACTGAAAGACGGCGCTGGGTATACGCGCGCGTCGTCACTTCATACTTCAGACAAGACAAAGTATAGGCCTATATGGCAAGATTTCCGCAATGGATTTTTCTGATTTTTGCAGAGGTAATAGCGCTTGCATGGCCCTACTTATACAATGTTATGACCATTGTCAAAATTGTGTCGCCACTGCTTAAAATTGCTCTAAAAATAAAAGAGACGATTTGCATGGGGTCAAACAGCTGTCATGCCGCCCGTCCCCCTCCACAACACCCCGCCCGTCGCCCGGAAAATGTCCCATGTTATGACCTATTATACTCCATACATGATAAAAATTACAATCTACCAATACCAGAATTTCACGACTGAGGAAAGCAATGGCAATTTCAGCCGGTAAGTTCCCCAAATTTATGGAATTTTGCGGGGTTTTGTATGTACGGGAAGATATACGTCTGATTTTAAAATGCAAAACGTCCAATACATCATTATGTCGCCTGACAAATATGATACATAACAAAATATAGTAAAACGCCCTGAGCTTTGTCTCAGTTGTCAAGAGCGCTTTTCGAATCTACAACATAGAAAAGTATATTACACGACAAGGCGTCAATACGTGACTGTGAAATTTGTCTTAGCTTGCACAGAATGTAGTGGGACTGGCCATCATAGGACGCTCTTATTCATAACACATGGTGGCTATAGAGCGTACGACTTGTTTTAAGATTGTAAGACTCATTTTATTATTTTTTTTGTTTCTTTTTCTTTCAAGATCCTGATGAAGAACCGGAAATTATAGACCCAGAGGGTGAAGTATGCACAACATGTACAAGTAAGTGTATCTGCAAATCCCCTCAACCCATTTGTTCTTCTTCAGAATGGTTTACGAATAGCCTGGTTGGTATAGAATGCCCTGGAAGTACTGCTTCACTCCTCACCTTAAAACTGAAACAGTCATTTTTCATAGCCTTCTTGTGATCTTTCGCTATTCAAGAAAAATAATGCAACCTGCTACCTTCCTTTTTTTGCGGTGATCGTCAGGTTGGTAGTCATTTTCCTCTGGCGACGTTAGGAATATGTGACCTCAGGTTTAACCACAAAGGGAAAGTAGTTCTACCTTTACCAATGATAACAGTCATAAAACAAATGGGGATGAATTTAGTATTCTGCCACCACTTAAAATTCGGCACCTTTAACATGCGGTTTATTCCGTTAACGTTGCCGAATTCGTAGCCTGTGGCAGAATACTAAATTCTTTCCAACAAATGGACTCTGCCAGATGAAGTCAGTCAGTCAGAATGACAGAAGAAGATATGCTCTTGCTCAAACAAGAATAGTCTGAAAAAAAGAGAATCGTCGCTGAGAAGTAAGCTGTTGAGATTGTATTTAAGTCTAACTTGCTTGTTCATTTTTGTTTTCTTTTAGCAAATCGAGTGGTTGGTGTTGTAGTGGTTTTGGAGAGCACTGCAGAAGGTGAAGAAGCCGTTTTTACGCCAGAGCTAAACGACCCCACCACACCAGAATATCAGGAATTAGTTGTTAAAGTCACTATAACAGTGAGTTTATTAAATTAACATTTAGGTTTAAGGGGAAATCAAATTTGTGACAATAAATAACTTCGGAAAATGACTACCAACCTGACGATCACCGCAAAAAAGGAGGTAGCGTTATTTTTCTTGTTAGATCTAGTGGCAATTTCCCCTCTTGAAAAGTGGCAAAATGGCATTAAGGGACGTCAGGGATATAGAAGGTCAATTGTTTTTGGTTACTCAGAGGTTACATCACGCTATATCATGAGATGGGACAATCATTGATACTGTAAGAAAGATGGTTGTCCTCAAGGGGTTATCGTTGTATCTTACTTGATATGAAATAGAACTGAGTAATAGTTAAAGCAGATGGCCAAAGCAGGTAATCGCTTGTCAATGCTTGCATCCCTGACAAAACAATTGATCACTTAACCTGTTACCGTCTCATCATATAAATAATCAGTATTTCAAACACTCTGGCAGAGAGAGGAAAAAAAGCCAACGTAAAATGGTGGGATGTTAAGGCCATTTGAAAGTAATGTCCTTGAAGTTTCAATCTAAAACATTTCTCTATATGAACGGCAAAACTTTAGCACCGAGGCATCCAATAACGATAACTTTGAGCCTGTTCTTATTAATATAGCAGCAATTCTCCCCTTTTCGTTTTAACACCACGGAATATATTTTTCATTGTGCTTTTGTACTTTGTTTTTTGGTTTATGCCATAGAACAAGGATAGGTTATATCTAAAAACTTAGACCGTCTTACCCGTTAAACGTCGTAATTTAATGCTTTTCATTCAGAGCCTCGAACCTGACATTCCTGGTGAAAAGCAAATTGCTTTGTATGCAAAAGGTCACCAAGTCGAATCCGGCATGATGCATTTTTCCAACGCCTATGCGCACCGGCCAAAAAGAAAATATTCAAATATGAGAACATGCCTCTAATGTTAAAGTTTCTATTTAATTCAACGTCTTTTCTGTAAATAGAGTAAACCGTATTATTATTAATACATCAACAGTTTCAGGTCTTCTGCGACAACCTGATAGGATGCATTGGGGTCCTTGTTCTTGGATTCTTCGAAGGGAGTATTGGGGTGGATATGCAATATGTTTTTGAAGATGATTCCCCTACAACAGGCGCTATGGTGGTGGAAGAAATCTTAGATATGGCTTCTTCAAATAACAACGGGGTGGGCGGAGGTCTGCTCATAGCACCAGAGGCTACACAAGTGGAAGGTAAAATTTCCTCTATGGTATAATTTTATAGGCTAATATGAATAACCATATTCCATGTCACCCCGCGACTTGCATTCATAAATCAGGAAGTCAATAGTTTACAGGTTAACATTGGTATTCAAATGTTTTTTGCAATTTGTTTTACGTCACTCCAAAAAAAAAAAGAAGTAAAAACAATTGTCGCTGATTTGCGATAGATTTAGTAAAACAAAAAGCATTTTAAAAAGCGGCACTTTTTCCTCCACCGTGCAACGACAAATATAACTAAATTTCTCGCTATTATTCAAGGAAGATCGGATAAAATTACCGAATCCTCAGCAAACACAAACATTTTAAAATGTTTCAACATTTGGGCCTCAAAAAGTATCTCTGATTGCCTCATTGGATAACCTTTGAGTAACCAATTATAATAGACCTTCTATGCACCTTATAGCTTTTTTACCATATGTCAGAATTAACAATTAAATGGGTAATAATTATATTCATAAAATCTAACATAATCTAAAACAAAACTTGGCTGCCTCGTAGACGATAAAGACGGATGCAGGCTTGCGCTCTCTTTTCCATTTCACTAGTCGACTTCTAATCATTCTTGTCCGTCGGATGTTTGCAAAGGCAACGGTTATTCTATTGCAAAGTTGTGGCAAGTTTGCTGATGGTTCCTGTACATACACTTCACTCTTCAATGTTTCCCTACAGTGTTAAAAATAAACCTGTAAAAAAACAGGGATTTGACTGGCAGCTGGGACTCACAACGTGCAGAACGTAAAATAACTGGAGCCGTAAAAATACGAAACCATTGCAGAGAACGTAAAATAACGGCGTCAAATCTCAGCTTCAAAGTTATTGTTGGTTTTTGACTTGTTTAAACAATATTAACAATTAATTTAAACGTTATTACAATCCTCTGACCAAATTTTCACGTTGTAGCTATGACATCATACAAACGTTGTATTTACGTTACCACATGGTTGTAAAAAAGTTATATTTCAGTCAAACAATTTTGAGGAAAAAGGCAATAAACAGGGAAAACATAAGATTTAAAGCAGTTTATACACTTCGTTTTATATAGTCATGTAGACATTCTAATATCACCAATTACTTAATCATCATATGAATAAACTTAATACATGTACCTTACATAGATTCGAACCCGGGCCTTAAGATTACAAGTCCTAAACCTTATCCACTACACTACATGACTTTATAGCAGATGCTAAAATTAAATATAAATGTGTGTGTACTACTTTTTTTTCAAATTAAACAAAATGTAATGCAAAAAGGAGGGTAGAGTTAGAGTTTTTAAAACTATTTTTAAAAATGATAGGAAAAATAAGATTTTGCATATTTTTAATGACGTAACTTATAACGTTATTTAACACATTTTATTGGTAAACCGATTTTCATAGTTCATATTCTTACATTACAAACAGTAAGTTACAAAAGAACATAATATTACGGAAAATATAACAACGGTTAGCGTATAAATACTACCTTTTCAAAATGTGTAGTATTATTTTCTAGCCACAGTTTATTTACATTTTTCTGCTCCAAAATTGTAATTTTATGTTAGTTATAGGTAATAAAGCGTGAAGATTATTGAATAATTGGGGTTTACCGTAATCTAAAAGGTAAAGTCTGGTAAAATTAGGAACATTTTTAACAGTGTAGCGGAGTCAAATCTGGGGATCTTCGCAACAGAATAACCGCTGCCTTTGCAAGCATCCGACACACAAGAATGATTAGAAGTCGATTAGTGAAATGGAAAAGAGAACGCAAGCCTGCATCCGTGTTAGAGGCAGGCAACTTCCCCAAGTGGGGGGGGGGGGGGGGGCAGAGCAGCGCAGTAAGCCGCAGTCAGTAACCAGTAAAGAAGACATGCACGGAACCCCGGAAAGATCTTGGAAATGCGAATACTTGAAAGCTAAAAACTCAATATCAGAACTGACATTGTGCAAAAAAAAAAAAAAAAACAAGAAACCATAAACAAAGAAAACGAGCTTGGAGAAACACGTTAGTAACAATTTGGGTCTTAAAATGAAAAAAGTGGTATACAAATTTTTAATCGGCCATAACTCAGGCAATATGCATCCTATTGGAAGATTTTTTCGGTTGCTCAGAAACCTGAAGAAAGAAATGCACTTTTCGATGTGTAATAATATATATGATTTTTTTCTCTTCGGGATATAGAGGGCGCTTTGGTTCGCTTTGAGGTTCCTTTTTTTTAAAGGATTTATTGGTATGAATCGATTGGCACATATATAATGAAATTGACCCCCAGACAAAGAACTCAAAAATCACAACAATTTTTTGAGCAGTTGAATTTGATTAGTGTTGTTTGTTGGATTTTGTTTAGTCCAACAAAAGGCCAACTGTTCACAATTTTTGTTGTCAATTAAGCGTTCAACTTAAAGATTACAATACTGGATATGAGATCACATAAACTTAGGCAAAGAAAATCTATTATGTACCAATTCCCAACGAGTAGAAAATCCCTCTAGTACTCCCAGGACAGACCCATCCGTGGAAAGGAAATGTATTTTAAGGATTAGCGCAAACAGTATTTTAAATGAAATCCCCCCAAATCTGGTTGTTGAATCCCTAGGCCCCTCCCAGAACGCCATCTGTGATGAAGAAGAAAGAAATTTACAATTTTTTTAACTATAAAACACAAGGAAACTTAAATGGAAATCCCAAAGCCGTTAAATGCCCCTAAGCCCCTCCCAGAAAGCCCTCTGTGAAGGAAGGAATGTACAAGGGGGGGAAGGAGTGAGGAGAAAAGCTTCTAATATGGGGTCGATCACTGCCGATGGGATTTAAATATTCGCGGCTGGCCAGAATATCCAAAGAGGAAAGTCGTGGAGAAAAATCGACGGAGGGCTATGTCTGTTTCGTTCCTCCGGACGGAATTGACTCCTTCATTATTTTCGGTTTCGGTCCGTCGCCCCCCCAGCCTCTTCGTTATTCTTCCTAGAGTGCTTTCCACACAGCTACTTTCCCTGTCGCCTCGCCTCCCCATTCCGCTCGCTCCGTTCTGTGTCAGTGTCGTACCCTCCTAAGAGCCGTTTTTCTCTTTCACATGCACGTACTAATTTCCCCTTTACCCTTCCACCGCCCCGCCTCGTTGTGTTTCTCATTCTCCACAACTGTTTTCTCTTATTTCCCAATCTTGTGGTTATTGCCCCCCTTAGCCTTTGATCCTAGATTGTTTTAGCCCCATGTGTTTTGCATCCGGTCCCTTGTTTCTTTTTCACCCTTCCTCTTTCTATCAACCGCCACCCCCTTCATATTGTCCAACTTCTCTTGGCCTCGCCTTCCCACCGGACAATTCTCTCCCCCCTTGTGCTATTCCATTCCACTTATGTCGATTCTGTCCCTCTCCGCATTCGTTTTGTGCTTTCTCTTACCCCGATATTTCCCTTTTTGCTTGTCCTTGGTGTTTTACGCTTCTCGTCATGGCCTTTTCTCTGCCCCTTTAACCCATCTTCCTTTTGCCTTCTCCTTGGCGTTTGCTTTTGATTTTTTGAAACTACCTTGTAACATTCATTATATAATCAATATTTTTAAAAAAACCCAATTGATATTTATAAACAGGAAAAATTAGTAAATATGAGTAAATTAAGAAATACGATAATACAATACACAATGTCTGTTCAAATCCGGCAGGGGCAGGAGGAAAAACCTCTGGGATGAATTACTCAAGCAACTGCAGAAGAATTATTTAGCAATTTTATCGCGGTTTTATATGCAATGCTGTGTGTGAATGAAAAATCATGAATTTAATTTAAAGTAAAGTAGAAGATAATAAATACGCCTAACAATGTTAACATGCAACTAAATTGCGTGTAGGCAATAAATTCTGGGTGTGGTGGGGGGGAATTAATTCTCTGCCACACGACCCCACACACTAGGCGGATAAATTGCATTATGAAAACAAATCGAGTCTGAGCTCTGAACGAACGCCAAAACGTCCGCTGATGGCCGATGGAAACAAAGGAAATAAGCCAACTGATGGCGGGCCCTTTTGCCCCACAACAAGAATGCACTATAAACAAGTGCATGGCAACGGATGAACCAGTCTTCTGCAGGGGGCAAATTTGTTTTATCAGATGGACGTAGAAAACGTTATTGCCCCCAGACCCGTAAGAACTCAAACATCACAAAAAATTTTTGGAGCAGTGCAATTTGATTAGTGTGTGGATTTATTTCCAAACAAGCCAACTGTCACAAATTTGTAGTTGTCAATTTTAAAGCGCTTCAACTTAAAGATACAATTAATAGGTATATGAAATCAAAATCTACTACTTAAGGCCAAAAGAACATCCTATTATTTACAATCCCAACTGAGTAAATCCTATAGTACTCCCAGACAGACCCATCCGTGGAAAGGAAATGTCTTAAGGATAGCAAACAGATTTATTTAAATTGAAATCCCAAAGCTGGTTGAATTCCCTAGCCCCTCCAGAAAGCCCATCTGTGACGAAGAAAGTTACAATTTTAAATTATAAACACAAGGAAACTTAAATTGAACCCAATTTGAAAACATGTCCACATTATCCCCAATTGCCATTTTCTCCATCCATTCTACCACTTCGCTTTTATTGTATTCTACCCCATAGACGTTTTACCTGTCTCTCTATGATGTTAAATCTCCCATCATCCCCATTCCTCCTGTCGGGAGAACATCACACCTTGCCTTGGATACGGTTCACTGGTTATCTTCACCTTACATGTTCAGCCCACGCTCTTTGCCTCCTAGTTCCCTAGAAATTCTTTTTGCCCTCTTCTTAGTCTTCATTCATGTGGTCTATCATTCGCCAGTCTTTCGGCACTTGTTACCTTCCTCTGGTGGCCCAGAGGTTGGCCTGCTCGGCGGGTAGGGGTGTTCCAGATGCGGTGAGGTGGAATTCTTCTGTATTTCCGGTTCCGGCCCGTTCTTTTCTTTAGTTAATGGTTTGTCGATTTCCTACTCCCTTCCGACCACTCTGGGGATCGTGTGTGACACTTTCCCGTTCTCTGTCTTCTTCCCCGCTCTCTCTGTCCATCAGGGTCTGACAATCTTCGCTGTTTAATTTCTTTCAGCGGTGAATCTCCGTACCCGGCTGTATCTAAGCCTTACTTCGACTTTACGTCTTACCCTCTCATTTTCTGATGAATCTTCTGTGTTGTTTGTTATCGGACCCGAGGAACATCCCTCTCAGTGTGCGCGTTCCTCATTTTTTATTTTTGACTCTTTCTCCTTAGTATGATCTGCTTCTTCCTTAGGTAGGCCTTACGACTCTTATTACTGATTTACTGTCCCCGTTTCTTCCATAACGCTGAACACAAGTTCTGATCTTCATAACAGAATATTCATACGTCCATCCCCTATCCCATTGTTCCTATTTTTCTGTTTTCCTCTGGATGTTGACGCACTAATCCCCCTCAGATCATTGTTGGATTTTTCGTACTACTCTTCATTTGCAATTCTGCTTTCCAGCGCCGTCCTGTGGAGTGTCCAATTCTTTTATCTTACTCGCGGAGCCCTTAATCGTCATGTTGATCTCCTCATTATTCTTCCCTCTTGTAGACCCCCCTATTGGTCTTATCCGTCCTTGGCGCTCGTGGTACTATGTGTTAATGGTCCACTGCTCGCGTCACGCGTTCCCCTTGTCAATTACAGGTGAGAGTGGAATAAATTTTACAATTTTTAATTTAATTATAGTATGAAACAATGGGTTTAAGGAAACAGGGATAAAAATAGGCTTGCGAAACTATGGAGTTTTCAAATGGTGACTAGAAGGGAACAGTTGCCTCCAATCTAACCCCTACGTAACAAATTGATATAAACAGACTGAACTGACTGCTGTGATTTTAGTAAATATGAGTAAATTAAGAAATAAGATAATACAATACACACTGTTTCAATCCAGAGGAGGAGGAAAAACCTCTGGGATGAATTAGCTTGCAAGCAACGGCAGAAGAATTTTTGTAGCAATTTTTATCAGCGGTTGGTTTTAGCGCAATTGCGGTGAAAACTCATACTCCTCAGGAGTCTAAGGGAAAGGAAAGCTAGTTAACGATAAATATAAAGGAAGAAAAAAATACTATTACAACTGCGTGTATGTATCAGCTAAGTGGAAAATTGACAAATCCCCCCCCCCCGGTTGAAAATTGTCCCAATTTATTTAAACAATATATTTGTTTAAGAGGTAACTAAACAAGGAACTGGTGGGTAAGAAAAAAGGTCTTCCTGAACATGGTTAAAGTATACAAGGGCATCTGATAAAAATTGGCGGAAGCAAGCAATATACCCATGAGGAGAAAGAGAAGATGAAGGCCATCATTAACTAAACAAGGAATGTCTTTAGGGTCAAAGACACGAGAATTTTTTTATAACGTTCGCATTCCCCAAACAAGCGAACAAACCTGGTTGCGCTTTCTTGTGTGTTGATATTAATGGGTGCAACGCTTACAGCATCACCCTATCCTCACCATGATAGTATTGCCTGGGAAGTAGTTGACCTAAATTTCTGGAGTGGGGAAGCAATTGCCTAATGTCCTTTAAGTTTGCCTCCTCCCTATCCCGGATATCAGAGGTTTTAGCTTTGAATAGATCACAGGTGCCTACACGCAATAATGAAGTAGGAGGATATGGGATATCTGTTAAAGCAATCGCGTTAATCTTATTGCCCGAAAATCCTGCATGCAAGCCGTAGGACAGGCCGGGTTCCCCTGCCACAGACAAAATACACCACGTTCAGTTGTGTATTTCCTACCTGCTTTTCCGCGACAAAACTGTCCCCAATAACCCATGTGCGAGTAGACCTGTAACGAACAAAAGAAAATATGAAGGGCGAGAATAATGTATCTGTAAAGCAGAGAGAGAGATCAATTCTTAGGAAAAGATTAATATGGGCGGCTCGCATCAAATGACCTACATTGCATGGATATACGCAAACATTGTAATTTGAATAATTGAAACGGAAAGAAAAGAAAAAATTAAAAATTTGGGGCAAAGCGTTGGAACACCTTTCAAGTGAATACCGGTAAGAAATTATTTAAAGATTAGTACCACATTACCCTGTGAACGTTCAGTAGTACAGTTAAGGACCCACAAAGTAGTGAGTACATAATCGCACGCCAACCCTACATTGTTTATCAAACACACAAAAAATTTTTTTTTTTTATAAAAGAAGAATTTAAAAGAAGAAGTTAAGATGCGGCATAATTATATAAAGCTCAAAATTGCTGAGGATTTCCATCTTCCCCATTCTTTTAACTGTTCATCTTATACCCCGAATAGGGGCCGCACCCATTCTGAAACTATGCGGCGAAAACAAATTGGAAGAAAGACCCAGCACCTGAACTCCCTTCTCAAAAAAAAAAAAAAAACAAGGGCCAAATGGAAAAATGTGAGAGGTGCCCCCCCAAAAATGCAAAAATAATGGACCCGAACATTTTTTGGAACCTAATCGCAAAATACTCAACCTGGAGGCGAAAAAACAAAGGCGCTAGAGCCGGATTGAGACCGCGCACCAATCTAAGGGGTTACTACAGATTTCCAAGCGGAGACAGTTTTTGAGTACCTAACGGTAACTATCAAACCATCTGGTACGGCAGCACCCATAGAAACAACTCCTACCGCAAGACCGAGAGGTGGCACTATTTTTGCTGCGTACATGCACATTCACCAACCCTCATAAACCCCCAAAATCAAGCCAAAAAGGCAGTTTTGCAACAAAATGGTTCATATGCTGAACGACAAATAGACGGCAACAAGCAATAGCCGTACCAAAAGAGGGTAAGTAATTTGGGCTCTATATCAGCAGTTGAAAAAAGACCGACGACAAAAACATCTTTCAATTCTTACAATAAAAAACTAACAGTTGGGTCAAACCAATCATTAATTTTGTTGTGTAAAGAAAGATATAGCCGACAGGTGGAGGCCTATAGATGAGATGCCCAACCTTTAAGAGACATGAATGAAATATATGCAATAACTTCATTGAGGTTGAACTGCCCCCATCACCTCCAACCCACCATTACGCTTTAAAATATCAAACTGACTACACTCGCTTGTACGTATCCCACGTGCCTTTGATGCTAATGACGCCTTTTCAACAGCCCAGCTGGGCTGCAAACTCTAGCTTCAATAGGAATTCTGGCACTGGAGTGCATGTTGGAAAAGCGGACTGAGCTTCTTTCCAAAGCGCACACCATCTGGAAAACGAGGAGAGGGCGTCTGCTATGTTATTATTTTTGCAAGGAAATATGTCTTGCGACCGAAGGAGGAAAAACATTGGAACTTAAGACATTGCAGAACAAAAAATCTGACCAATTTCAGATTTCTGGGACACTTTGATGTTGACTATTCACCAACTCGGCAACTCACCTTCATATCAAGGTTCGTAAAATGTATTAAGGTTACCTGACAAAAATCCCCCCATAAAACACTGCACGCGGATCGGAAACAATTCTTTCCATGCCATAATCGCGTGTTTCTGAAACCTTCTGGCCCATCTACCCTGATGAAACCAACGACCATTAAAAACCCACCAAAACCCACTTCCCCCTTATCAGTAAGAGACGTAATCGTCATCCCGTACCAATCTGATCGGCGGGAAAATTGATAACCCTTGAAATCACGGCAAAAAAACCACAAGACAAATTAAGATCACACTTTGCACTGATGTAGCCTAACTGTGACATGCACTTTTAACACCCTAGTTTTAAATCTAGTAATCTACGTAGAAGGTCTACCTGGGGCACGGATTTGCAAACAAGCTGGGTGATGATGAAGCCCCCATAGGAAGAGGCCTTGTCTACATAGAACTTGTTTTCATGTTAGTATGCCTAATAAGTGTGAAAAACGTCAGGGATGTGAATTGGAAGAAGCTCTGAATGCGGATTCTACATCGTTTTTGCCATAAGGGCACCCTTACCAACACCCGCCTAACAAGGATTAAACTGGGCCTCATCAAAATGTGTATTAATGCCCATTACACAAACCCCTGTGTCACTGCCATCATTATGGACCCCCTCTGGGAAAAGAGAGGTGTGGATTAGCTAAACTTCCCTTGCTTCGGTTTTAGGGACCAAACCAAAGGGGGATACAATGAGATTAGGTAAAGGACTTGGAATTGAATGGGCCTACAATCCTCTTCAAACCAATCTCTTTGTTAAGTTTATCTAAGGCTGCGCTTATGGGTTTTCAGCAATCGATTTTAAATTCGGTGCATCTCTAGGAGTACGGCTACCTGAATAGCCCAACCAACACCATTCAGAAAAACCTGCAATTAGAATTTTGCTGAAGATTTCTTCGGATACAAATGAAGAAGAAGCAGAGGCAAGATCTCAATCAACTTGATTGGTGAAGGATACTTGCAGCACAAACATGCCCATCCATAAATGGACACACTTATCATGAGAATTCCCACTTTCTTGCCACGAGTGCAAGCCATGTCCACTTTCATTGCAAAGCATGCATGAGGTTGAGTGGCATTGTGAGCGGTAACAGCCCGCCCACTGTGAAGTGCAAAGCAGAGAACCTCACCGCACCGTCCCTTTCCATGAGGTTTGGATTGCATTTGGGGCCCCTCTTGCCGAGGGATTTGAAATGGCAATTGAAGAGGAAGGGAATTGGCTGCCCCGAAAACCCCTTGTGGTTGACACGAAACCCCCCAGACTGAGCCAACCCTGACTGAGCACCCACGACAGAAAAGGCCCTATTGGGAAAAGCCCTTGTGCGACAGAGTTTGATACATAAAGGGCCCATAACTCCCCATCAATGACAGCCCAGGATCTATGAGGTGGGCGATGTTGTCTCATCCTGACTGAGTATCATAACTCTCCCATCCCCAACCCCAAAAGAGAGTGCTTGCAGCAGGTCGTACATGTGAGTGTACTTAATAAATCTTACTTGTTTGCATTGTGCCCCCAGATATATTGACGCAAAGCACAAAATGACTAGTCCAACTGTTGTGGTGAATTGAAGTAATCAAACGTTTGGCCTCCTTAGTATCTTGCCAACACTCACCTAATTGATTCACTGAAAGGGCCATCCCTTTTCTTCATTGACATGACAAAATTCACTTCTTTCCTAACAAAACCATGCCAAATCAACAAATCGCACTTATGATTTGAGTATTAATAGATTGGGGCAATTCACAACCCAAAGAAGAGACTACAAATAGAAATCAACGCCGCAGGGGCGCTATTGTTAAAAACACTTGAATTACCTACAGATGTAATGGGGGGGCTTGAAATTGACCGTGCATGTTACTAGCAACAAAAGTATTGAATGAACTGAATTATTGATTAATTGAAGTGGGTGAATTAGCAGAGGACGTAATAGCAAAAACCATTATGATTGACTGAATTGATTGCTTATGAGTAGGGGATGTTATAGCGTATGTACTAAAGCATGGAGATGTATCCTAATGAAAAACGCATTTACAGGGTTAGACATAGTATTATTATTAAAACCCAACTCCCCCGGCATTTAATAGACCCTGCCAGAAAAAAGCTCGGAGTTGTTTTGTTAACGCAACCAACCAGCCTGCAGTTGGTTGCGGCCTGAATCACTCGGGTTTTACCAGTCCCTGCTGCTGGTTACTACGCACTGAACGGACGGGAGAGACACTTCCGGTTGCGGTTACTGATGACCTGCGACCCGAGCTCTAGCACGACCACGCTCCTGAGATTGGTTTGCACGCCGATCATCGTGAAAAGAACCAGGAAAACGGAACATCCAAGCGACGGATGACGACTGATGAGCTTGCGTATTACCCGTTGGTTGACGCATAGCTCTAGTTTGCGAACGGGTCTGACGCAACCACGAAACTAAATCCACTGGTGTTAAATTTGCCGCCGAAGACGATCTTTTTGTTCCCCTACGTCTTGGCATGATTAATATTGTTTGAAAACGCCATAACGAGAAATAACTTACGTAGTAGAATAACAATGTTGTAAAGGTCCTGGTTGAATTGATAAGCTCTATTTGAAAACAAGAATCAGGTGTAACAGTTAGGTTGCCTGAGATAGACAAAAGTTGTTAATCATTGCCACACGACCACACACTAGGAGGATCAAATTGCTATGAAAACAAATCGAGTTTGAGCTTGAACGAAACGAACGAAAACGTCCGTGATTGGCCGAGGAAACAAAGAATAAAGCAACTGTTTGGAGAGGGAGCCTGCACAACAAGAATGCATATAAACAAGTGCCATGGCAACGGAGCTGTGAACCATTTCTTTGCAGGGGGGGCAATTGTGTTCTTAGGAATGGGGACTTCGAAAAACGTTAAATCCCTAAAATGACGTACCAGATGGTTTCATGGTCATTGGAGTATCCTTGCGAGAAAACACCATTTTCATGCTTAATTTTCGAAGCAGTAGACGACTTAACGAAGCCGCCATGTTTATATTACGCTATCGTTTTGCACAAGCCTGTTTAGTTCTGTCACACCAATTGAAAGACGATCGGTGGTTGGTTAGGTCAAGTTCTGCCTGTATGAAAGAATATCGCGTTTACTTTTAATTGAAATTAAAAAACACAGCTTTTTAATTAACGTTCCTTTTAAAATATACTACATTTATAAAAATTGGCATACATTTGGGCCTATTTTTAAAATGAGCCTGGGAGGGGATCTTGAGAAATATAGTTTTTTAAATAAATTGGAAACTCTTCATACAAAAGCAGAAGCGCTATCGGGACATTGAAAAGTATGTAGATTGATGAACCGAGCATTAGTGGGTTTCGAATATGAACTTGCCTCAGCACACTAAAGAGTCAGAGTAATAAAAGGAGAGGTCGGACGTCCATTCTTAAATCAGCGAGCTTACTGAGATGACGCTTAGATGTTTACCGCCCACGCCCAAGACAAAAGGGAAAGATAGCATGTTACGGTCGGTTTTACTTTTTTTACGCCGTCTCGTTTTTTTTCTCTCTCTCCTCGTATCCCTTTCCCCCCTTCCCGTTACTTTACTCGAGCTTTTCCTTATACGGTGGCGATTATGTCCTTTTTCTCCTACTAACTGGCCTCCCTTTTCCGTTGTCGTTTATTCCTTTTGTATTTCATTTATGTTTTTATTGCACGGAAAAAAAAGGAAAAATGCACTTTCTCGTGATTTCGCCAGGCGACCCTTAGTTATAAAATGATCCTTGAGATTCCAAGAACATCGTCAGGCAGGTGGTTTATGCAGAAGTTACCGTCCGCAGGATCAGAACACGGTGTGTTTGTTCCAAATGGCTTCCAAAATAGCGGGGCCTATTATAAGAATGTTAGGGCGAATTGAACTTCTAGCTCCTACAACGCGCTTTTGTTTACACTCAATGGGGTACAGTGCGTGTGTTAAACTATACATATTTACGCGACCCCCTTTTTTAAAATGTACACGTTTTCAGGTGATTGGTGGTGTCTTACGCAAACTAAAACCTTGTTAATCACAATGATATCTAAACACCCCTATTTACATTTTTCTTAAAGCACTGAGGTTTTAAAGGGCTAGAATTTTGACAATTTAAATAGTTAAAATGTCCTAAAGAATTCGTCGGTATCCTTTGTGTGCCTCAACGAAGTTCACCAAGGATGAGGCTGTGGCAAACTTGATGAAATGATGAAAGTCACGTGCTATATTTTCGCTGGCTTCTGGTTCGGTATTGATGCGGCGTTGTGGTTTTGTAAATATACCCACAGGGCAATCCACACATGGTAGCTCCATGATTGCTGTACAGTGTGTACATTTGTCGGAATATATAAATCTGGTTTTTTGTCGCAAAGGAATACTCCAATGGCATATGTGATGAAAAACCATCTGCACGTTTTATTTTTAGGGAATATTCATTATATTGTTGCCGATAGATTCATACCCATAAATCCCTTTAAGACACCCTGTATAAAATGAAGAACACTTTTGTATTATACATATTAGAAGACATGCATTAGTTTTTCATATTACCGAAAGAGCCATCTCGAAAAGATGTGAAAATTTCGCAAAATTATGGCAAAAAAAGTGCCTTTGAAAATCTGACACTAGCCCATAGACCTGTATCTTGTGTCACAAAAACATGATTAAAAACTAGTTATGTTTGGTTGAATTACGTTTCGCGGAAAGTTTAACATCCCCAGGCAAGTACTCATGAGTGTCAGGGGGATCGTGGGGAGTGTGTGGGAGTGGCAAATGGGAATGTTAGTGGGTCGTTGGTGGCTATAGCTAATACGTGTTGAGAATTGGGTTGTTGGGGAGTAAAATTGTAGGTTAATAGTTCGATTCGGGTGGACATTTTATGTCTGGGAATGCGTGAAGGGTTACCCAAAAAAGAATAAAAAGTGAATTACATCTCCGAAAAAAATAGCAACCAGTCGAATAACCACGCCATTTGTATTCTATTAAAACGGCCCTCTGTTTCACCCCCCCCAAAAATTCGAATACGTATTCGAGAGCTTTGCGTGTCCAAATATCTCAAAGCACACAGCTAAATTGTGAACGATACGTATTCTGGGACAAAGAGTGTTACTTCAGTGATCAAAAATCAAATAGGTCTCTAGCAAGATTTTTACGGCAATCGGTGAAATTTAACTTTCTATAATTCATAACGGATGGGTCAGTGGTATTTCACATTTTAATGTTGTGTTTTAATTATGTTACTTGTCACTTATTGAATCCTACGGTCTGTGCGTCGTGACAAAAAGAATATCCAAGTTGATTTTGTAGTTTAGTTGTACAAATTCACCAAATTTAGGGGGCCATTAGTGAATTACCCTCGTTTACCGAAGGGGGGAGTTACCAACCCAGGTAAACTTTCCCTCGGTGCGACAAAAAAACCGTTAAAAAAGCTTAGTATTAAATTTATTTAAAGGTCAAGGGCCCGATCGCTAATAGCCTCGTCCCCAGAAGCCCCAGCATTTACCGGAAGTGGTGCAATATTTGGTATCAGAAGACGTACTATTTTTCTCATTACCCTGTGAAATTTAGAGCGAAGGATGTTTGGTTTTGGAAAAAAAAAGTATGAGCGAAAATGTGCCCCATTGTGGTCGACCAATATTAATTTACACAGTAATCTATGGGGCTACGAAACACATTTTGAAGCTCTCCAACCAAAAATCGGATTGAAATATCGGCGGCGAAACTTTACAGATGGGGGTTCTGGGCGGGATGGTCCATCTAACAAGATGAAAAATTTTTCATAATCCTTAAATCGGGACATACCCCTTTAACAGTCTTCCACTAATTATTTCAATCATTCTGCTGTAATGTGGCCGGAACAATGTGAAGGTAGCACCCTCACGGGGTTGGTTGTGTTAGGTCGAAGCGATCGTCGATTGGTGGAAGTGGTTTCTACTACTCCTACTATCCCATTATGAAAATGCAGCATTCGGTTGGTCAGTTATGCCCATTATTCTGCCAGAATGAGCCGCTCATGCATATTTCTTATAATGTGATTCATTAATCAGCATTACAAAATAAATAAACAGGTATATCTAACTTAAAAACCTTATACAAACAAACAAACAAATAAAAATCAAGTTTTTAGTTAATAGAATAGAAATAATAAAGGTTGTTGTAGTATCATCTATGGGCTCCATAAGGTATCCTCGGGCGGGAAAAATAAAAATATGGGCGCTATTATTAGTTTTCCGACCTCGAGGAAATTATTGCGCCTATCAATTGATACTGCACCCTGTATATTGGGCTATCTAAAATTATTATGTTGTTGATTTAAAAATAGTCCTTGTTCCATTATGTCATTGTTTTTTTGGCCCAAAAACCCGCATGAAAATCAAATATGATATTCCTACCTTTTTTATGCAAAAGTTCATTTGTCCTTATTTATACTTTTTGGGGATGTGTGTATGTGGAAATGACCACTTTGCCAACTTGTGAACGTTGACGTCATTTACACCATAATAGGTGTATGTTGGAATGCAATAGAAACGGGTGTGTTGGACCAAGATAATCCCGGGTTATTTACTTTTTTTTATTTACAAAAATCGAAATCATCGTTTGCTTTATAATAATGAATTCTCGGGGTGTTTAACACCACACCCCTTAGTAACTTAGTAACGTTGATTACAAAAATAGACTGGTAAACATATGCGAAAGTTTGATTTGTTGGAATGTTAACTTGGATATTCTGCAAACTAAATAATATATATACATCATTAAAAAATCGCCTTTCAAGAACAAAATGGAGATTTTCGTTGGAGTGTGTTGTGACGGTGTGTGGTTGTGTATAAGCGTTAGTGCCCCTAAATTGTTTAGATATGTTAGAGCTTGTTGAATATAAGATTACCATTAATTGTATCTGATATATGGTAAAAAAGCTATAAGGTGCATAGAAGGTCTTTATAATTGGTTACTCAAAGGTTATCCAATGGCCCCAAAAACTATTCCTTATTTTAATCCTATAGCGTCCTTCTATAATTTTTTGCAACCATTTTCTTTAGCCAAATCGGAGCGCGCAGCGCAGAGCATGGGCCGCAGCAGGCAAGCAGCAGCAAGCAGGGCAGCCGCAAGCCAGCAGCCAGCAACTTTTAAAAATTGAACCCATGTGCAACGGAAATTGACTACTTTTTATTGATTTTTTGCGGTTGTGAGCCTAGACTCTGACACACTGCTGTACTATACAAAACTATACCTTTCTGACTCCTCTATGGTAGAAACAAAAGTGGTAGAATTTTCAAAATGATGGATCAATTTAAACATGTGACCCCTGTACAATCTTGTCTGGCCCCCCCCCCTCTCTAAGCACCAACTTGCGGCAATTAAGAAATCGCGTTTCAGGGGTTCCTGTCAGGGTGTCTAACATATGTAATCCCTCAAAACTTTTGTACTTGAGATGTGGTACAAATGGGTTGTGCGAACTCAGGGCTTAAAACGCTCAAAGCGAACGCCTATCTTACGCTTGTCTATAAAATCACTCTACAGTAAACAGATTTTCAATAGAAGGCAGATATAAGAATAGATGTTTATGGCTCTTCGCACCCTCCGTACCATTCAAAAGTAAACGGGCTTTGTATCCAGTACACGTGACCTATACTTTACTGTGGAGTTTATTTGAGTTTTTGAATCATTTAAAATCACAACGATCCATTTTTAAAATCCTACCAGGGAAGAAGACAAACATTCCATTGAAAAGGCCTTAGTTTAGTTTTTAGGGAACCCCATCATCGCAGGTACAAAAGAAGTGAATATACATCAGACCCAAATATGACATGCCTTAAAGTTTTTGTGTTTGTCACTTCATGGGCCGCAGCGCAGAGATAGATTGTTGAGTCCACCAAACCTATTGTGCAAACGGTGGTACATGCATAAGTGATCAGGAGCAGTCATCGGATTTGTTCGTAAGTAGTAGATAGTTCGTAAGGGGGTATACATGTATAGAATAGATTCCTTAAAAGAAAGGCAATATGTCAATATCATAAAACATATTGTTTGCGAAATCAACGAATCATTAATCACCGGACTGTGGAAATCCACAAGAAACATGAACCACCCATCTGGCGGAAAAATAAAATTAACTGGTAGATCACTTTGAAATTGAGGCGTTAGATATGAACATCGCGATTAAACAAATGAAACAAACAAAAGAACGAATGTTATGAAAAAAAAACATAACATTATATTGCTTAGCATCAGTTTGAAAGCGCAAGGCTGATGATGATTTTTTGCGAGATTTTTTAATGTATTCGTAATGAATAAAGCGTGAATAAAGGTGCTTGAGGAGTCAACTGAATCGGAGAGTGTCCTATTTTCTGTGTAAACGCGGACGATGAGTCGGCGGAATATGATTAATTCTACACCGTTTCCACTACACTAGCAGCCATAGCCAGTGGCTGTAAATCACTCAAATAGCTCAAATATGCAGAGATAGCGCGGGCTTTCTTCTTTGCTTTTGAAAGAAAGAATTGGAACACGGTTTCGGTTGGATGTGGGGGATTCTTCATGAGTACCATCAATCATTTTGGACCATCATTGCATGGTCGTCGTAGAAGTAGGTGAAAAGTGTGCTATAATCAATAACATATTGATTTTTTTTCAGATGTGCGGAGGGATTTGGTGGCCAGAAATCGGGAGGACGTTGTTGCCACGCTTCGAAACCACCCCTAGTACGTCTGGTTGATTATTTATGTATGTGCTTTGAAATTGCAGGTGCCGAGTTTCATTTTATTACCTTGAAAAAAGTTTATTTTCACTATTATGTTTCATAAGGCTGGTTTATTATGTGTTTAAAAAATATAAGGTGCATCATAATATCATTTTCTAGTATTAGTTTATAACTTGAAAACATGAAGTTTAATAATATATAGTCTTTTGTACGTTTGTTTTACAAGCGTTCCTAAAAACAAAATTGTGTTTATGTTGTACACTATTTTATTAAAATGAATTTCATTTAACGTTGTAAAATCTTTGGTGGTCTTATCATTATTATATTTTTTGATATCTAAGGGGTTGGTGTTAATTTATACGACAATTTTCTTATGAGTGAATTTGTTTATAGGCTTACAAACCTGAGTTTCATATGTAGCGGGTTTTGTCGTGTGCTAATATCAAACTTCTTCAGCTGTACTTTCCTGATTAATCAAGGAGGGCACATCATAATTATTTAATTTGCCCCAAAACTTATTTTCTTTTGTATGGTATATATCAAATGACCCGAATAGTTAATCCTAAACAATTTCGCTGATTTCTTTGATATTAACCTAAAGATCGGCATTTTTTACAGAGACTGCTTGAGATTAGATAATGTCGCCATTGCTATCACTTTGTAGCAGTTGTGGGGATGTGCTATCGTCGCCATTGTGTGGCGGCTGGTTTGTCATATATGTGCGTATTATTGTACCCGTCCAAAAGATTGACCTAAGAAGATTTTACGATTTTAATGGTAGAGCGAACTCCGCCCGAAGTCCGAATTGTTGGTCAGGACCCTCTCGCTTGGAGATCTGTCACTTAACGTCGCACTCGTGGACATATAGTACCACCTCGTCCCAGACGGAGAGGTCTTTTTGGTAAGTTAGGAGCAAGGCAAAAAATTAGAGCATACACGATTGATGCAAATATGTCCTTTCGCATTTATAGCAGCTTATAGCTTCCTATAGCCGTGGGGACCATTGCAAGTATTCTTAGCGCATTACACAAGTCTCATTGTAATGAGTTTGTGGTGGTGTCAGGGATTTATTCAACTGAGTACTGTTGATCCGGGGCCGCGTGTATCCATGATATGGAGGCTATTAACATGGCCCGTGACAAGTTAATTTTGTATCGATGCCTTTTCCCCGGGTTTTGGTGAGGGGGAGAAGAAACAAAATTTGGGTTAGGGTTCTTTGGTGACAGCTGTATTATTAAAAAATTATGGATCTTTGGGTGTTTATGGACCCCAACAGGTTCAAAAAAACGGGGTGGCGGAGGTCGGCTCATAGGCACCAGAGGACTAACACAAGTGGAAGGAAATTTCCTCTATGGTATAATTTTATAGGCTAATATGATAAACCATTTCCAGTCCACCCGCGAACTTGCTTATAAAAGTCAGGAAGTCAATAGTTTACAGGTTAACATTTGGTATTCAAATGTTTTTGCAATTTGTTTTACGTCACTCCAAATAAAAAAAAAAGAAGTAAAACCATTGTCGCTGATTTGCGATAGATTTAGTAAAACAAAAAGCATTTTAAAAAGCGGCACTTTTTCCTCCACCGTGCAATGACAAATATACTAAATTCTCGTCATTATTCAAGGAAGATCGGATAAAATTACCGAATCCTCAGCAAACACAAAATTTTAACATGTTTCAACATTTGGGCCTCAAAAAGTATCTCTGATTGCCATCATTGGGATAACCTTTGAGTAACCAATTATTATAATAGACCTTCTAGGCACTATAGCTTTTTTACCATAGTGTAAGAATTAACAAAGTAAATGGGTAATAACTTATAGTCATAAAATCTAACATAATCTAAAACAAGACTTGTGCCCGTAGACGATAAGGACGGTGCCGGTTGCGCTCTTCTTTACATTTCACTAGTCGAATTCTACTCATTCTTGTCCGTCGGATGTTTGCAAAGGCAACGGTTATTTATGCAAAGTTTGGCACAGTTGCTGTGTTCCTGTACATTTACACGTCACTCTTCAATGTTCCCTACGTGTTAAAAATAAACCTGTAAAAAAACAGGGATTTGACTGGCAGCGGGACTCACAACGTGCAGAACGTAAAAAAAATGGAGCTCTTAAAATACGAAACCATGCAGAGAACGTAACATAACGGCGTGAAATCTAAGCTTCAAAGTTATTGTGGTTTTTGAATTGTTTAACAATATTAACAATTAATTTAAACGTTATTACAATCCTCTGACAAAATTTTCACGTGTAGCTTATGACATCATACCAAACGTTGTATGACGTTAAACATGGTTGTGTAAAATAAGTATCTTCAGTCACACAATTTTGAGGAAAAAGGCAATAAACAGGGAAAACCATAAGAGTTAAAGCATTTTATATCACTTCGTTTTAGTATCAGTTCACTGTTAGAAACTTTAACATCACCAAGTACTTAATCATCACATGAATCCCAAAACTTAAATACAGTACCTTACATAGATCGAACCCGGGACTAAGATTAACAAGTCCTAACCTGATCCACGACAAGAAGACTATAGCGATGTTGCTAAACTTAAATATAAATGTGTGTGTATTACTTTTTTTTTAAAATAAACAAAATGTAATGCAATAAGGAGGGTAGAGTTAGAGTTTTTAAAACTATTTTTAAAAATGATAGGAAAATAAGATTTTGCATATTTTTAATGACGTAACTGATAACGTTATTTACACATTTTATTGGTAAACCGATTTCATAGTCATATTATTCATTACAAACAGCTAAGTTACAAAACGAACATAAATTACGGAAAATATAATCACGATCAGCGTATAAATATACCTTTCAAAATGTGTAGTATAATTTTCTAGCCACAGTTTATTTACATTTTAGTGCCAAATTTAATTTTATGTTAGTTTATAGGTAATAAAGCGTGAAGATTATTTGAATAATTGGGGTTTACCTAAGATCTAAAGGTTAAAGTCTGGTAAAATTAGGAACAGTTTTAACAGTGTAGGAGTCAAATCTGGGGATATTCGCAACAGAATAACGCTGCCTTGGCAAGCATCCGACACACAAGAATGATGTTTAGAAGTCGATTAGTGAACTGAAAAGAGAACGAAAGCCTGCATTCCGTCTTGGAGGGAAGCAACTTTCCACACGTGGGGGGGGGGGGGCAGAGCAGCGGCAGTAAAGAAGAATGAGGAAAGATATTGGAATTTCTAAATAATTGGAAAGCTAAAACGTTTCAATATAAAAACTGACCTTTGTCGCAAAAACAAAGAAACCATAAAACAAAAGCACGAGCTTGGAAACAGAACAATTTCGTGTATAAAAGAAAAAAGTGTACAAATTTTTAATCGGCCATAACTCAGTCAATATGCATCCTATTGGAAAGATTTTTTCGGTGTCAGACACCTGAAGAAAGGCACTTGTGATGTGAATAATATATTGATTTTCTCTTCGTGATATTGAGGGCGTTTTGAGGGTTTCATTTTTTTAAAGGGATTTAGTGGTATGAATCTATTGGCACATTATATAATGAAATATCCCCAGAACAGAAGAAACTCAAACTCAAAAACCAATTTTTTGATCAGTGCAATTGATTAGTGTGTGGATTATTCCAACAAAGCCAACTGTTCACAATTTTTGTTGTCAAGTAAAGCGTTCAACTTAAAGATACTGGTATATGAAATCAAAATAAACTTAAGGCAAAAGAACATCCTATCTTATTACAATTTCCCAACTGAGTAGTAAATCCCTCTAGTACTCCCAGACAGACCCATCCGTGAAGGGAAATGTATTAAGGAATAGCAAACAGTATATTTAAACTTGAAATCCCCAAGCTGTTGAAATTCCCCCAGCCCCTCCCAGAAAGCCCATCTGTGAAGAAGAAATTTTTACAATTTAAATATAAAAACACAAGAAACGAATTGACATCCCAAAGCCCGGTAAATGCCCCTAGCACTCCCAGAAAAGCCCATCTGTGAGTGAGGAAGGAATTGTACATTTAATTATGTATAAAAAATGCGTAAGAAAATGGCTTAAACATATAGGCTTGGGAAACTCTGGAGTTTTAAAATGGTGACTTGTAGAAGTGAACAGTGGCCTCCAATCTAACCTACTTAACAAATTGATTAAACAGAATGAATAGTAAATATGAGTAATTAAGACATAAGATAATAAAATACACATGTTTCAATCCGGAGGAGGTGAAAAACCTCTGGATGAATTACATCAAGCAAACGCAAAGAATTAGCAATTTTTATCAGCGGTTTTACGCAAGCTGTGAAAATCATGAATTTAATTTAAATTACAGTATGGAGTAGAAGATAAATAAATTACGCCTAACAATGTTAACATGCATCTAAACTGCGTGTAGGCAATTAAATTCTGGGTGTGGTGGGGGGGAAAATAATTCTCTGCCCAAGACCACACACTGGAGGATTAAATTGCTATGAAAACAAATCGGTTGGAGCTCTGAACGAACGACAAAACGTCCGCGATTGGCCGATGGACACAAAGGAATAAAGCCAACTGATTTGGCGAGGGACTGCACAAAAAGAATGCACTATAAACAAGTGCATGGCAACGGACTGCCCATTTCTTCTGCAGGGGGCCAAATTGTTTTCTTCAGATGGGACTTCAGAAAACGTTATTGCCCCCAGACAGAAGAACTCAAACTCACAACAATTTTTTGATCAGTGCAATTTGATTAGTGTGTTATTTATTCAACAAAGCCAACTGTTCACAATTTTTGTTGTCAATTTTAAAGCGCTTCAAACTTAACGATACAAAACAAAATACTGGTATATGAAATCAAAATAAACTTAAGGCAAAAGAACATCCTATTTATTTACAATTCCCAACTGCGAAATCCCCTTTCTAGTACTCCCAGACAGACCCATCCGTGGAAAGGAAAAGGTAGTTTTAGGATAGAAAACAGTATTATTTTAAATGAAACCAAGCTGGTTGAAATCCCCTAGCCCCTCCCAGAAAGCCATCTGTGAAGGAAGGAAATTTACATGTAAATTAAAAAAGGAACTTAAATTGAAATCCCAAAGCCGGTTAAATGCCCCTAGCCCCTCCCAGAAAGCCCATCTGTGAAGGAAGGAAGGAATTTACAATTTAATTATAGTATGAAACAATTTTAATAAAATAAGTAAAAAACACACAGAAATAAATAAAAAAAGTAAAATTTTTTTGTAAAATGGTGACCTTGTAGAAGTGAACAGTTGCTTCCAATCTAACCTACTTAACAAATTGATATAAACAGATGAATTTAGTAAATAGAGTAAATTAAGACATAACGATAATACAATAACACTGTTTCAATCCGGACGCAGGAAAAAAACCTATGGGATGAAGGACATCCAACAACATTGCAGAGAAGAATTTAGCAATTTTTATCAGCGGTTTTATCTTCAATGCTTCGTGAAAATCATGAATGTAATTTAAATTAAAAGTGCAAATTACTAAAAGTCGGGATCCAAATTTTAAAAATTAAAAAAAGAAAAAACCTAAAAAATTACAAAAATCCCCCCCCCCGGTTGCAAATATATTGGTCCAATTTATTTAACAATATATTTGTTTAAGAGGTAACTACAAAAGGAACTGGTGGGTAAGAAAAGGCTCCTGATTCATGGTCCAATATACAAGGGCATCTTGATAACATATTGGGAAGCAATCTACCCATGGGAGAAAGATTGAAGGCATCATAACCTAAAACAAGGAATTGTTCTTAGGGTCAAAGACACGAGCATTTTTTATAACTTTCGCATTCCCCAACAAGCGACAAACCATGGGTGCGCTTTCTTGTTGATATTAATGGTGCAACGCTTACCAGCATTCACCCTCTCCTCACCATGATAGTATTGCCTGGGAAGATGTCTGACCAAATATCTGGGTGTGGAAGCAATTGCCTAATGTCCTTTAAGTTTGCCTCAACCCAACCCAGGATAACAGAGGTTTTAGCTTTGAATAGATCACAGGTGCCTACATCAAATGACCAGTAGTAGTAGGTATGATACCTGTAAAGCAATCGGTTAATCTTATTGCGAAAACCTGAATCGTAGGCAGGAGTTCCCCTCCACCGACAATACCACCACCGTTCAGTTGTTATCCTTCCCTGCTTCCGCGACAAAACTGTCCCCAATAACCCATGTGCGAGTAGGGGAACCTGTGTAACAAACAAAAGAAAAACATGAAGCGAGAAGGGAAATGGTATGTCACAGCAGAGAGAATCGAGTTCTTAGAAAAAGATTAATATGGCGGCTCGATAAAATGACCTACATTGCATGGAAAATACGTTCAAAACATTGTTAATTGCATAATTTTGAACACGATAAAAGGAAAAAATTGCAAACCATTTTGGGCAGCGTTGGAACACCCTTTAAGTGAATACTGTAAAGATATTTTAAAGATTAGTACACATTACCCTGGACTTTCAAGTAGATACCTGTAAGGCACCAAGTAGTGGAACATAATCGCACGCCAACCCTACATTGTGTAATCAAAACACAAAAACTTTTTTTTTTTTAAAAGAAGAAATGTTAAAGCTGCGGCCTAATATAAAGCTCAAATGATGAGGATTTCCCATATTCCCCATTCCTTTAACTGTTCATATGATACCCCGCCATAGGGCCGCACACCATTCTGAAACTATGCGGCGAAAACAACACATTGCGGAAGAAGACCCAGCACCTGAAATCACCTTCTCAAAACATGGCCAAACTGGAAAAACTATGTGAGAGAGGTTCCCCCCCAAAATGCAAAAATAATGGCCCGAACATTTTGACTAATTCGCAATATCAACCATGAGCGAACAGGGCATCGAGCCGGATTTTGAGAAGCACCAACCGAAGGGGTACAGATTTCAGCTGGCAGTTTTGATGTACCTAACTGTAACTACCATACCATCTTGTACAGCAGCACCCATAGAAACAACTCCTACCGCAAGAACCCGAGATGTGTCACTATTTTGTGGTACATGCACAAATTCACCAACCCTCATAAAAACCCCAAATGCAAGCACAAAAAAAGGGCCGTTTGACAATGGCTTCATATGCCTGAACAGACAAATAGAATGGCAACAAGCAACTAGCCGTACCCAAAATGAGGGTAAGTAATTGGGCATTATTATCAGCAGTGAAAAAAGACGAACGACAACATTCTTTCAACTTTCTTACAATTTAGAAGCTAACCAGGTGGTCAACCAATCATTCATTTTGGTACAAACGAAGATAGCCGAAATGTGAGTGCTATAGATGACGATGCCCAACCTTCAAGAGACACTTGAAATGAAATATATGCAATAAACTCATGAGGTTGAACGGCCCAATCACCTCCAAAAACCACAATTACGGCCCTCAAATTTCAAAAACTGACTTACACCTGTTGTACTTATCCCACGTGCTTTGAGCTAATGACGCCTTCAACAGCCGCTGGCTTGACAACGCTAGAGCTCCATAGGAATTCTGCACTGGAGTACATGTTGGAAAAGCGGACTGAGCTTCTTTCCAAAATCGACCCATCTGGAAATGAGAGAGGGCGTTGCTTATGTTATTATTTTTTGCCAGAAATCTGTCTTGCGCAGAAGGAACATTGAAACTTAAAGACATTGCAGAAAAAAAAATCTGACCAATTTCATGGATTTCCTGGGCCATTTGACTTTTGACTATCACAATCGCAACTACACCTTTATCACAACGTAAATTATAAGATTTCCCTGACAAAAAATCCCCCCATTAAAAACACTGCACGAGGATCGAAAACAATTCTTTCCATGCAATCGAGTCGTTTCTGAAAACTTCTGGCATCTACCTTAAACCAACCGAACCTTAAAAACCCACCAAACCAACTTCCCCACTGGCAGCATTGAGTTAAAGAGCTGTAAATCTTCATCCCCGTACCATATCTGATCGGGGATAATTGATACACCCTTGAAAGCACGCAAAAACACCAAGCCACATATTAAGATCACACTTTGCACCGGATGTTAGCCTAACCTTGTGCCTGCACTTTTAACACACCCCTAGTAAATCTATTAACTCTACGTAGAAAGGCTCTACCTGGGGGCACGGAGTTGCAAACAAGCTGGTGATGATGAATGAAGCCCCATAGGAAGAGCATCTTGTCTACAATCGAAATTGTTTTCTAGTTTTTAGCCTAAAAGTGAAAACGTCAGGGTGAATTGGAAAGAAGCCTGAATGGGATTCTACATTCAGTTTGTTTGCCATAATGGGCACCCTACCAACACCCGCTACAAGATAACTGCTCATCAAAATTTGTATAATGCACATTACACAAACCCCTGTCAATGCCATCATTTAGGGACCCCAATCTGGAAAAAAGAGAGGTGCTGGATTAGCCTGAAAACTTCCCTGCTTCCGGTTTAGGGACCAAACCAATGGGGGGGATACAATGAGATTAGGTAAAGGACTCTTGACTTGAAAGGGCCATACAATTCCTCTCAAACCAATCTCTTTGTTAGTTTATCTAAGGCTGGACAGGGTTTTCGCAATAGATTTAAATGCGGTGTTGCATCATTGGAGTACGAACTACTGAATAGCCTACCTAAAAACTTCAGCAAAACCTGCAATTAGAATTTTGCTGAGATTTCGTCGGATCCAAAGAAGAAGAGGCAAGATCTCATTCAACTTGATTGGTGAAGGATACTTGCCGCACAAACAATGCCCATCCTACATGACACAAATCATATCATTAGAATTTCCCACTTTCTGCACGAGTGCATGCATGCCACTTTCATTGCAACGCATTGCCATGGGGGGGGGGGGGTAGGTTGGTTTTTTGAGATGAAATGGCATTGTGAGCGGTAACAGCCCGCCCTGTATTGAAGTCAAAGCAGACCTTTCACCGCCCGTCCCTTTCCATGAGGTTTGGCTTGCATTGGGGCCCCTCTTGCCGAGAAAGGAATGGGCAATTGAAGAGGAATGGCCCCTGAAAACCTTGGGGTTGACCACGAAACCCCCCAGAATGGCCCCCCCCTGACTGAGCACCCCACGACAGAAAAGGCCTATTGGGAAAGCCCTTGTGGACAGGAGTTGCTACATATAAGCCATAATCCCCATCAATGACAGCCAGGATCTATGGGTTGGGATTGTTGTCTATCCTGAACTGAGTTATCAAACTTCTCCATCCCCAACCCCCCAACGAGATTTGGCAGCAGCTGCGTACAATGTGAGTGTACTTATAAACCTTGAACTCTGTCTGCATGTGCCCCAGCTATTGACGGCAAAGCACAAAAATGCACTACCAATGTGAATTGAAGTTATAAAACGTTTTGGCCTAGTTATATTGCCATAACCTCACCTAAATTGATTCACTGAAAGGGCCATCCCTTTTTTCTAATTGACATGAAATTCACTTCTTTCCAAACAACATGCAAAATCAACAACCTCGCAACTTATTATTTTGTCTTAATAGATTGGGGCAATTCACAACCCAAAGGGGACTACAAATAGAAATCACCGCCGCAGGGGCGCTATTGTTAAAAACACTTGAATTACCTTCAGATGTAATGGGCTGAAATTGCAGTGTTACTAGCAAACAACATTATTGAATGACGACTTGATTGATTAATTGAAGTGGATGAAGGATGAATTAGCAGAGGAGTACTAGCAACAACATGATTGATTGATGACTGGATTGATTTGAGGAAGTGGACGTATAGCTGTACTAAAGCATGGAGTATTTGTACCTACTGAAAAAGCATTTACAGAGGTAGACATAGTATTATTAAAACAAGCTCACCGGCATTTCCTCGCCCTGCAACAAAGGCTTCGCGTTGTTAACAGCACACACCAGACCATGCATTTGGTTCGCGGCCTGACTCACTTCCGGGTTCACCAGGCCCTGCTGCTGATTACTACGCACTGAACGGACGGAGACGACACTTACGGTTGCGGTACTGACTGCCATGCGACCCGAGCTCTAGCACGGCACCGCTTGCTGAGATTGGTTTTTGAACCGCCGATCAGCTTGAAAGAACCAGGAACGGACGACCCAGCGACGGATGACGCACTGGATGAAGCTCGCGTATTATCCGTAGTTTGACGCTAGCTCCTAGTTTGCGACGGGTCTGACGCACCCCACGAACTAAAATCACAAATTGGCGTTAAAGTTGCCGCCGAAGCCGGATCTTTTGTTCCCCCCTACGTGTCTTGGCATGATTCATATGTTGAAAACGCCAATAACAGAAATAACACTTAGTAGTAGAATAAAGTAGAATAAACAATGTGTAAAGTCCTGGTAATGCCTAAGCTCTATTTGGAAAAGCAGAATCCAGGGGTACAGGTTATGTTGCTTGAGCTAGACAAAGCGTTATTCTCTGCCACACGACCACACACTAGGAGGACAAATTGCTTATGAAAACAAATCGAGTTTGAGCTTGACACAGAACGCAACAACGTCCGGATTGGCCGATGGAAGCCGATGGAAAAAGGAATAAAAGCCAACTGATTGGCGAGGCGAAATGCACCACAAGAATGCATATAAACAAGTGCATGGCAACGGACTGAACCATTTCTTCTGCAGGGGGGCAAATTTGTGTTCTTCAGATGGGACTTCAGAAAAACTTAATATCCCGAAATATGACGTACCAGATGTTTTCATGGTCATTGGAGTATCCTTGCAAAGAGAGAAACACCATTGTTCCTGCTGAATTTTCGAAGAGAGCAGTAGACGATTTAACGAAGCCGCCATGTTATTATTTATCGCATCGTTTTGCCACAAGGCCGTGTTTTAGTCTTCACACCAATTGAAAGCCGATCGGATGTGTGTTAGGCAGTTCGGCCTGTATGAAGACATCGGCGTTTACCTTTAACATGAATTTAAAAACCACAGCTTTTAATATTTAACGTTTTCCTTTCAAATATATACATTTATCAAAAATTTGGCATACATTTGTGCCTACATTTTATAAAATGAGGCATGGGATGCTGAGAAAAATATAGTTTAAAATAAAATTTCGGAGGAATCTCTTCATCAAAGAAGCGCATACTCGGTACATTGAAAAAAAAAAAAAAAAAAAAAGTATGTTGTAGATGCTGGTGACCGCGCATAGTGGTTTCGAATATGACCTTGCTCCCCCCGCACTACAGATTAATAAAAGGCTAGAGGTCGGACCGTCCATTAAATCAGCGAGCCTTACTGCTGGACCGCTTAGATGTTTACCCCCAAGCCCATTACAACTTAACTTACGGCACGAAAATGCACTTTCTCGGTGATTTCGCCAGGCGCCCTCGAATATAAAATGATCCTAGTATCCAAGAACATCGTCGGCATGTGGTTTGTTCAGAAAGTTTACCGTCGCAGTGATCAGACACGGTGTTTTTTCCAAAATGGCTTCCAAAATAGCGGGGCCTATAGCATGTTAGTGCGATTGACCTTCTAGACTCCTACAACGCGCTTTGTTTACACTCAACTGGGTTACAGTGCGACTGTGATAAAACTATAAATATTACGCGACCCCTTTTAAAATGTACACGTTTTCATGGATTGTTGGTGTTTACGCAAACTAAAACCTTTGTTAATCACAAATGATATCTAAAACACCCCTATTTACATTTTTTTCTTAAATCACTGAGGTTTTAAAGTGTATATTTTGCAATAAAAATGTCTAAACGAACTTCGCTCGTATCCTTTGTGTGCTCAACGAAGTTCACAAGGATGAGGCTTGTGGCAAACTTGCTGAAGTCACGTGATATATTTTCGCTGGCTTCTGTTTCGGTATTGCATGCGGCGTTGTAAATATACCACAGGGAATAAACATGGTAGCTTCCATGATTGCTGTACATTTGTGTACATTTGTCGGAATAAATCTGGATTTGTTTCGCAAGGAATACTCCAATGGCCATGAAAACCATCTGCTACGTTTTATTTAGGGAATTTCATTATATTTGTGCCGATAGATTCATACCAATAAATCCCTTTAAGACACCCTGTATAACATGAAAGAACACTTTTTGTATTTAATACATACTTAGAAGTACATGTATTAGTTTTTCATTATTACCGAAAAGAGCATCTCGAAAGATGAAAATTTCGCAAAATTATGGCAACAAAAGTGCCTTTGAAAATCTGACCACTAGCACCATAGACCTTTTACTCTTTGTCACAAAAACATGATTAAAAACATTTTATAAACGTTCGCCGGAAAGTTTAACCTCCCCAGGCCCTACAGGCTGATTTGATTGGTTATTTCATGGCATTATATCGTCGTGGTCACGACATAGTGTCGAATCTGATTTTTTGGTCAAATTGAGTTAATAGTTGATTCTGGTTGCATTTTAGTACTCTCTTTAATTGTACCCAAAAATAAAAGTGAAATTACATCTCCTAACCAAAATAGCCACAGTCGAATAACACGCATTTGTATAAACCGGGTTTTACAAACAATCCGAATACGTATTCGATATCTTTGCGTGTCCAAATATCTCAACAGCAACCCAGATCAATTGTGAAGAATACTTTTCGCTGGGACAAAGATTGCTACAGCTACTTGCTTTTTCAGTGATCAAAATCATAATGGTCTAGCGAAGATTTAAGGCACTCGGTGAAATTTACCTTTCTTATACTTCATGAGGGATTGTTCATGTTATTTGGCTTTTAATGTTTGTGTTTTAATTATGTTACTTGTACTTATTGAAACTACGGTCTGTGGTCGTGAAAAAGAATTATCATCCAAGTTTTGTAGTTTTAACATTTGTACAAATACAACCAAATTTAGGGGGGCATAGTGGACATTAACCTGTTATGACCGAAGGGGAGGATTCACCCACCCCAGGTATACTTTCCCCTCGGTGCGCAAAAACGTTAAAAAAACTTTCGTTAAAGGTCCTGGGCCCGATCGCATAATTAGCCTCGGTCCCCATAAGCCCCAGATTTCACGGGAAGTGGTCAACAATTTTTGGTATCAGAAGAACGCGACTATTTTTCTCTCTCATTTACCCTGACCCTGTGAAATCTAGAGCTAAGGATGTTTGGTTTGGAAGTTAGAGCGAAAATGTTGCCCCATTTTGGGTCGACCAATATTAATATTACACAGAACTCTATGGGGTCTTGTACGAAATCACATTTTTGCTCTCGCAAACCAAACGGATTGAAATACGGCGCGAAACTTTACAGATGGGGTTTTTGGGCTGATGGTCAATCTAACAAGATGAAAACGTCAATCCTTTAATTCGGGCCATCCCCCTTTAAGTCTTCATATAATTATTTCACATCTTCTGCTATTTTTGGCGAAACAAATGTGAAGGTAAGAACCCTCACCGGGGTTAGCGTCAAAGTCGATTGTTGGGGAGTGGGTTCTACTACCTCTACATACCCATTCTTGAAAAATGCAAGCAAGTCTGATTGGTCCCAGTTTACTGCCCAATATATTCTGCAAATAATGAGCCGCTTTATATTTGCCTTTTCCTTATCATTTATTTTCATTAATCACAGCATACAAAATACACATAAATAAGGTATATTAACTTTAAAACCTATCCAAACAACAACAAAAATAAATCCAGTTTTTTAGTTAATAGAATAGAAATAAAGGTTTGTAGTATCATCTATGGGCTATCATAATGTATCCTCGGGCGGGAAAAAATAAATAATGGCGCTATTATTTAGTTTTTTCCGACCTCGAGGACATTAATCGCCTTCAATGATCTACTGCACTGTATGGCTCTAAAATTATATGTTGATTTAAAAACTAGTCATTTTCCATATCATTGGGGCCAAAACCCGCATGAGAAACTCCAATATTCCACCTTTTTTATGGCAAACTTTTCCTTTTTTTTTCATTTTATAACTCGGATGGTTGTGTCTGTGGAAATTGACCACTTTTGCCAACTTGTGACGTTGACGTCAGTGTGACACCATACTAGGTTTTATGTTGGAAGCAATTTTGAGAAAACGTGGACCAATCTATCAACGGGTATACCAACCTCGAATCAGTTTTTTGCTTTTAATATGAATTCTCGGGGTGTGTTAAGCGTGCCACACCCCTTAGTAAACCGTGTTACAAAATGACTGTAAACATATTGGCGAAAGTGTTGATTTTCTTTTGATGTTAACTTGGATATTCTGTAAACTAAATAATTACTAATATATACTCATTAAAAAACTCCGCCTTTCAGGAACAAATTGATATTTTCTTTGGGAAGGTGGTGTTATAAGCGTTATGCCCTCTAAATGTTAGATTAGGTTAGATTTTATGAATATAATTATTACCCATTTAATTGTTATTATGATATATGGTAAAGAGATATAAGGTGCATAGAAGGTCTATTATAATTGTTACTAAAAGGTTATCCATGAGGCAAAAAAAAAACTTATTTCCCTTATTTTTAATTCTTGAGCTCATTCAATAATTGCACCTTTTTTTTATCCAAATCGGAGCACACTTTAAAATTGCCCCTGTGCAATGGAAAATGACCCTTTTTATTGATTTTGCTGTTTTTAGCCTATAACTCTGAAACTTAGGCTGTACATATTACAAATTACCTTTCTGGAATCCTATGGTTAGACACATTAATGTGGGTATACTTTTCAACATGATTGATCAATTTAAACATGTGACCCCTGTACAATCTTGTCTGGCCCCCTCTCTTAAGGCACCAATTGCGGCACTTAAGATTTACGTTTCAGGGGTCCTTGTGAGGGTGTCTAATATTTAATCACTCAAACCTTTTGTACTTGAGATGTGTTACAAATGTGTGCTAACTCCAGGGCTACAAGCGTCTAAAGCGAACCCTATCTTTACGCCTGGTCTATTAAAAGCACTCTCCAGTAACAAGATTCAATAGACAGGCATAAGAATAGATGTTTATGGCTCTTCGCACCCTCCGTACCATTCAAAAGTAAACGGGCTTTGTATCCAGTACACGTGACCTATACTTTACTGTGGAGTTGATTGATTGTGGAATCATTTTTAAAATCCCAACGATCATTTTTAAAATCATACCCATGGAGAAACAATCCATTGAAAAGGCCTAGTTTTAGGTAAAACCCATCATCGCAGTATCAACAGAGTGAATCATACATCAGACCAAATCGAATGCCTTATAATTTTTTTTGTTTGTCACGTTAATTGGCGCAGATTTGTGTCCACCAACTATTGTAGCAACGGTGGTACCTGCATAAGTGATCAGGAGCAGTCATCGGGATTTTGTTCGTAAGTAGTAGATAGTTCGTAAGTAGTCTACATGTATAGAATAGATTCCTTAAAAAGAAAGGCAATATGTCAATATCATTAAACATATTTGTTTGGAAATCAACCGAATCATTAATCACATTCGACTGTGGAAATACCACAAGAACATTGAACAAAAACCATCTGTGCGGAATAAAATTAACTGGTGAGATCAATTTGAAATTGAGAGTAGATATGAACATCGGATAAACAAAATGTAAACAAACAATAAGAACGAAGGATGAAACAAAACATAAACATTCTTTTCTTAGCATCAGTGAAAGCGCAAGGATGATGATTTTGCGAGATTTTTTAATGTTCGTAATGAATAAAGCGTGAAACTAATGTGCGTGAAGATTCAAATGAATGGAGTGTCCTATTCTTTACTGTGACAACCGGACTATGAGTACGGCGGAAATGAACTTCTACACCGTTTCCACTACACTAGCAGCCATAGCCAGTGGCTTAAATTCACGCAATAGCTCCAAATATGAAGATTAAGCGCGGCTTTTGAAAGAATTGGAACGGTTTTCGGTTGGATTCTCTCATGAGTACCATCAATCAATTTTGACATCATGCTGGTGGAGTAGGTGGAAAGTTTGCTATAATCAATAACATATGATTTTTCTCAGATTGCGGAGGGGATGTGTGGCATGAAATGCGAGGACGTTGTTGCCACAGCTCGAAACACCCCTAGTACGTCTGGTTTCGTTATTTATGTTATTTGTGCTTTGAATAATTGCCGTGTCCGAAGGTTTCATTTTCTTACCTTTTAAAAATCACCTATTTATGTTTCAATTAATGCTGGATTCAATTCTGTGTTAAAAAAATATAATGTGCTTCATAATATTCATTTTTCTAGTAGAGTTTATAACACTTGAAAACATGAGTTTAATTATAAATATAGTTCTTTTGTAACGTTGTTTTACAAGCTTTCCTAAAAACAAAATTGGTTTTAAACGATTTTATTAAAATGAAATTTCATAACGGTTGTAAATTCTTGTCTTTTCATGATTATTATTTTTTTTATATCGAAGGGGTTTTGGTTCAATTTATACTACAAGTTTCTTATGATTGCATTGCTTTATAGGCTACAAACCTGAATTTTTCCTATGTGAGCAGTGTTTTGTCGTGTGCTAATATCAAACTCTTCTCTGTACTTTCTGATCAAGAGGGCAATAATCATAATAGTATTTGCCAACTCTATTTCTTTTTATGTTATATATGCAAATGACGTACGAATAGTAAAGCTAACAATTCGCTGTATTTCTTGCTATGTAACCTCAATATCGGCATTTTTTTACAGAGCAGCTGATGATCTAGATAAGGTCCGCCATGCTATCACTGTAGCAGTTGTGGGCCTGTTGCTTATCGTCGCCCTTGTGCGATGGTTTGTCAAATCTATGTGGCGTATTGTACGTACAAAGATGCCCTACGGACGATTACGATTTACTGTAGAGGCACCCGCACGAATTGGTAGGTCGAACCCTCTGCTTGTCTGTATTGTCCTGTCACTCTAACGTCGCCTTGGACATTATGTACCACTCTTCCAGACGGAGAGGTCGTTTTGGCGTAAGTTTAGGCAAACATAGAGCTAACACGATTGATGCAAATATGTCCTTTCGCCTATAGCAGCTTATAGCTTCTATAGACGTGGACCATTCAAGTCTTCTTAGCGCATACACAAGTCAGTGGTAATGGTTTGTGGTGGTGTCAGGATTTATTCAACTGAGTATGTTGATCGGGGCGCGTGTATCCATATATGGACGCTCCTACACATGGCCAGTGGGACCCATGCTAATTTTGTATCAGTGCCTTTTCCCCTTGTTTTGGTGAGAGCAGAACAAAATTTGGGGTCTTTTGGGACAGCGATATAAAATAGGGATTCTTTGGGTGTTTATTGCGACCAAAAAGGTTCAAAAATAGGGGTCGGCGGAAAAGCACCCAGCACATACCATGATGCAAGTGTGTCCCAGTATGTACCTAACTCCTAGGAATCAGTTTTTTGTCTCACCTGAACATGTTCTGGAATAGCCTTGATCAAGACTCTCTGCTAAGAACCGTATTGTATTGTGTTATTGACATTTTATTCTCAATTATTTTGAACATTGTGTTTTCAGGTTTGAAATCTGTGCTTTAGCATTTTTAGGGTTACCCTGTCTAGAGAAAGCTTAAATAAACCAAACCCCCAAAAAAAATGGTACACTCCTTGATGGTCTGTTGCGCACACTGGCTGGATCCAGGATCCTTCTAGTCTAGGTATAAAACTTCAACACCACCTGTTGTGGCCAGGTGCAGTGGTTGTGCTACTCAGAGCGACAGCCTTGATTACATTGCTTTATGGTTTTAATCTTCTCTGTATAAAACTTCTATCAAATGTTTGCAAATGCAAAAAAAGCCTGACAGACAAGGTGCTCTGCCTGAGTTGAACTTATTGAATTCGTTAGTGGAAGCATGGAACATGCGAAATTGGAGATCTCAAATTAGGTATTATAGAGTGAATTCTCGCCATTTTTAGCTTGAGGTGGATATGCTCCACTCCTTATAATTATGATGACATTGTTTATATCAGACAAGTAAACCAATGAATGAAATTGGTAGAGTGCCTTGAACAAGGCTAATTCTTGAAGAGATTGTGGAATCACCATTTCCGTAAATATGTGTATGTGTGTGTGTGTGTATGTGTGTGTGTGCCATTTTGATTTAATTAAATCTTTCTCATTTTAAAGTTTTTAAAGCACCAAGAACCAAATTAGGTTCAACAGAATGCTGACCGAAGCTTAATTAAGCAGTGTTCACAGTTGGAAATTATAGCTCAACTGGATGTCACTTGTTTGCATGCATTTGACATTTTGTTTGGAGTTTGAATTTGCTTTTAATTTGCAGAGTTGCAGCTAGATTATAACCAAACATGGTTGGAAATAATCGCTGTCCTGAGGAGTCATTAGGGTTCATTTTCTATTGTTTTTTTACACTGCACAAATTATATGGTCTAATGTTGCAACTTTCCCTTGAGTATTTACTATGGCTTGTGGCGAGAGTATGTTATCCGATTGAAGGTGTCAACTGGGGTCAAAAGAGGTCAATCTCAAACAACTTCAAATTACCAAAATAGCTTTACCACCATGTTTGGCTTAAAAATAAATTACAGAAAGTCAATATTAGATTTTAAGTAAGTGGTTACCTCTTTCAGTGACCTACGGTTGGAGCCTTGGAGGTTCAAAGGTAAAACAATTATGAAGTACAGTGTTGCATGTTAAAATATTAAGAAGTGGCCTTCATATGAAAATGGCTGGCAAAATTTTATAGGCTTCAAATTCAAGATGGAGGCAATAATGTTTGCCAATATATACTCCCCGCCTAAAAAATCCGAACGATGTTGAAATGGCCATCAACGTGCTCAAACTTGCTTTCAAATGAACGCGCCAAGCCAGCTGGATAAATCTCTCAAACTTCCACATCATGCTTCGTTATCAATGCATTACGGACACAGGTCAATAAGCAAACACCTTACGCGAACAACGCTCCTGGCATTTATTATTATAATTCACCTACATACCTTTTTAATACAGTAATTTATATCGTTCGGATTTTTTAGGCGGGGAGTATATGTAGGGTAAGAGACTAAATGGCAATTTTGTTAAAGCGGCACTGGCACATTTTCACAAAGTATGAAATTTCTTCAATTTGTTCGCAAATGATACAGATATAGAGAGCGCCCCCCAATAATCTTGAAATAAAGGGTTAATTTGACAAAACTCTGTGCTGTATGACTATAATAATTACTTTACTATAATGTTGAAACAGTAAGCTTTCAAATGACACCTTAATGCCATATCTCCAGTCATGCCTCATTGACCACCATTGCTTTGAAAATGCGTCAAAACTCACTTATGACAGTCGGGTCATAAAGAGTTATATTAATGCGTTCAAATTTTGAAAATGAACACGATGAATAAGATTATTATTGGATGTTTTAAGTATTTACCTGAATATATGCAACACCACTTTCAACATGTCCGCCCTTTCAGCATGCCAGCCACAGCCCGTCTGACCATTGCAGGGTCATCACGTAAGACTTCCACCTCATGTTGAATGCGGGCTCGCAAATCCTGACGGTTACGAGGTGAACAGGTGTAAATTTTGTTCCTCAAATATCCACATCAGAAAAAAAAGCCACACTATAACTCTGTCTCCATCTGACAGCAATAAGTCTGTGGGCAGGTGCACCTTCCTGTGCCCACCACAAATGTCGGAAGACATCATTTCAGGCACAGTATTGTGGTTAAACATCTGGAGATAAGCTTACCCATTGACATTTCGTTCAAAAAAGTAAGGCCCAATAAACACTTCATGCCACACATTCTCTCGACTCATATTTGTATCAAAGTTGAAACTTGGAGGGTTTCCAGCTGCATACCTTATGACGATGTGGTTGTTAACCTCGCCAATCATACAAAAACCCTGCTTCTTCGCCAATCGCCACTCGGCAAAAAGTTTGCCTTTCTTTGAAGTCATCGTGCTGAAGTCGATGGCAAATGCGCATTCTGTATGATGGAAGTTCAAATCAATTTTTGTATCTTTTGTGGTGTCGGTTGGTTTTTTTTTTTTTTTGTTTTTTTTTTTTTTTCACGTTGCAGGAAAACGGGGAGTCCAAGTCCATTTCTTTGCAGTGATTTGCCCTGACCGTCTGTAAACGATGTAAAAACTGCATTAATGTTGTTGTCCGTCGCATTGCGGTCTTCTCCTGAGTGACCCTTGTTCCGATTGGGCTTGTGGCATGCATCAGATTATTCTTCAACATTGGCCTAGATGGGGGGCTTAGATGGGTCCCTGTCGAAAAGGCTTCCCCCAAAGCATATGGAGGGCTTGTATTCCTCAGTAAACTCTTTATTCATAATAAACAATGATAAAAGCTAATCTGGCCATAATCTTTCTACCTGTTGCCAGATAAGCAACCAAAAATAAGCTGCCATACCACACAACGCTATATGCCACAAGTGAGTTTTGACAAACCATTTTCAAAGCAAGGTATAGTTGCAATATCTACAATGTTTAGTAGGTGGTGAGTGTGACGTTTATTGTCAATTGGCATGTTTTGTATGGGAAATTGGGGACTACTCGCCTCTTCAAAAATTATACAAAACGGAAGATCCTTAATCATGGAAAAAATGTAATGAAATATGTGTACACTCTAAATGAACTGGGACTCCTGACGCTAAGAAAATGAACACCCTCTTGGATTAATAAAATTGACCACATATTTACTACCTACACACATGTGTCAAAATGTGAACATTGATAGAACACAATGTGTTCTTGTGGGGAACATCATTTGCAACTTTTTGTGTTCTAATTTGAAACACCTGAGCACGTTCTAGAAGTTAACACATTTTGTGTTCAAATGTAACAGTTTTTGAACCAGGAGGGTGTTAAATAAAGTGTGTTAAATTTCGAACAGGTTAGTGTAAAAAATGTATTTAAATTTGAACATGCTCGTGTGGAAGCGTTAGAACAGGTGGTGTTCCCATATAAGAATTTTCTCAATGTGGTTGAAAAATAGAATATGTATGGTACATTGAGAACCACATAAATAAGTGTTCAAATTGGTGTTCAAAAAATAGATGTCATTAAAATGTTCAAAATAGGCCAATTTTGAACATGACATGTTAAAAAAATGAGAACATGAACTAAAAAAATATGGTTTACTCGGGATGAGTTTAAGATAACAGCAATTGTATTTTCACAGTATCAGAAAATGTCAAATCAAAGCACACAAATGCAAAGAAATATTCAAAGTGGAATCAAAATATTTATTACAAATTCATGGCAAAAGTATTACAATAACAGGGACAGAAAAAATTGCAATTAAAAACATACTCAGAATAGTAATATTATTCCAATCCAAAAATTGCAATTTAAATATACTCAAAGTGATATAAACCAATTCAAAATTGCAATTCTATTACCCCTAGCTGTCCACACTTACAATAAAGGGATAAATTGGAAAAAATACAGGTCCCGCCATAGACACTCCGTGGTAAATTCACTTCAGTTACGGTGAGTGAGCAGGTCGAAGTCAACAGCCCCGATCGAAAGAATACAAGAAAACATTCGTCATTAATTATTTGTGTGTCACTAAAATTAAAGACAAAAATTGATAAATGTTCTCTTATATTACAAAATCAAAATCCTCTGCGATACACAAGTCTTAAACGATTCCAGCTGGTAATTTAAGAATGATTGAATGGATATTTTTCCGTGCTGCCAGGGTATTCTCGCCCAAGTAGAAATAGACTTGCCGCTAATTTGATAACGTGATTCTTGAGAAAAAAATACCCGGATGACAAACGCAAGGCGTTCAAGATGAACACCGTCAGAAAATCCGTAAAATGCATTCAGAACACTGGTGTTCAAAAGTATGTTCCGAGTGGAAAACACTTATGCTTCATCTTTTTATATTTATTTGTCAAGCTTAATCGACATTTATGCTCGCAGTGTATGGGCTAGGCCTACGTAGCTAGGCTAGGCCTAAGGAGCCAGGGCCCGACTGCCCTGGTGTGCCCAGCAAGAAAATGGGATCATTCAATTCAGACGTTCTTCATAAACATTGTACTGGGTAGCAAGCTGGTAGTTAAACCAACCCCCACACAGGGTCATTACAGTGCACAAAGGTCCAACAGTGGCACTGGAGCCTTGTCCTGTGGAAGGGAGATGATGTCAGTAACCTCTCCCTTCTGTATATGTAATGAGAAGAGAGAGCACTCATTAGACCTATTGACACTTATTATGGTCGCGACTTCACCGTGTTCATCACTTGAACGCTAAAAGGTAAATTGTTTTAAACACAGGGTGTTTAAAAGATGCAAGCGCATATTTTAAATGCGATGTTCAGAACTGGAACACCTTTGAAACACATGGCATAAACAGTGAACACGTCTGTCAAAATGGTGTTCTATGCCTAACATCACACGTTCAGGCCATGTTAATTGAACACCAAAATTACGCGTCATGTATCATAACGCGTTCATTTCATTTAGATTGGATGATCAATACAATACACCTTATAATATTTTTTTTTCTTTGATGCCCGTATTTTACACATAAAATAACATACCCCAAAAACAGATAGGGGCATTAATAAATAAGAGGCTAAAGTCATATGTAGTATTTGTAGGATAACTTTTAAGTTTGTTATGCCGTAACTTTAATCAACAAATGCGTCATGGTTACATGAATACCATAGACTCGTACTCGTTGTTATTAAAATCACAAAGGTAAAACAGGGTGGATTGACAGTAATTTTATTATAAAATTGGTTTCGGTTTACCCTAACCGCTGATTTGGGCTTAAAGTCTGACTCATAGAGTTCGAAATATTAATTTTTTTTTGTGTAAAAGTAACAAACCGTCACTGAACTAAAGATAGTAACCTAATCAGCATTCCGAAATTTATATATAGCGCATTTTTCTTTTTGATGCATAAACATTTATGTGTATATTAACGTCCCCTAGGATACTGTGGATAACAAAAATTCCGTCCGATTTTATAACAAAGTTGCGATTTTCTATATTAAGGAATTCGATTTAGCTTAGCATTTCACACAGTGAGTATATATGGACAAGCATTATGTACATCAAAAAACAGGATTTTTTTGGAAATTGAGGGCGCCCTTCCTCAGGAATCTCTGAGTCGGGCCTTTAAAAAAAACCATTCTCGGTGATTAACTATTGTATACAACCACCTGCAACATTTTTTTTAAATGTGTCCGTGTCTCTTTAATGGTCTGTCTTCCTACTGTAGATTTTATCAAAAAAATTATTTCATTCTGCCATTACTATGCTTCTCCTACCAAGGCCATCGTGATCAAAATACTCTCCTCTACCTTTATTGTTTGAGTCTTGAAATGCTCTACGTCCGAAAATGTAAATTTGGAATATACTCCCAATAGTTGAAGGAGATTGAGAACTTTTTAGATTCCTGAAACACATCAAACGTACAGAAATGAGTAACTTGTACAAAACAAATCTCATCTTTGTCTTTCTACTGGCAGTGGCTGGAGTTTTTCTTTCTAAAAAGGATTTCATTCTTCTGCAATTACCATCAAATTTGTTAATGTTATTTTGAGTTCCTGTTAAATGCCTATGTCCGAAACTTAACATAAGTAGTTCAAATATTTACATAAATAACATGGAAGATTACATATTCTGACAAGAACTTATTACATAAATATGGTTTATTTAAGTTTGACATAAGATTTGGAAATGTTTACAAGCTGATAATACATATATGTTATGCACTTTTACATCAGAATGTGTACAATTTTTACATACAAAGTTTTACATATGTTCCATAAAATTATGGTGGCTTTCTGTTTTTACATATAACATTCGAATTTTTACACAGGCTGTGAAATTATTCTCTGTGTGTAGGGTTAACATACTGATAGGTTTCCCGTTAGATACTAGTTTTTTTATTCAAATATTAGTTCCATCTTATTAATTAAATCCGGAGTAGTTATTTCAGTCTTATATTAAATCCTTTCTCTGTTTTATTTTGTTAGCTACATTGATTGAGCATTTCTTTCTGCAAGCGACAGCTTTTAGCTTCTTATGGCATGCAACCGTATTGGCCGCCCTCAAGGCCACCATCTTGAATATGAAACCTTACCACTAAAATACAAAAAAATAGATTCTCGGATTGCAGGTACTTCTCATGAATGACTAGAAGTTTTAATCTGTCAATATCAATATCAATCAATATTCAAAATTTATTTTAATATCAAACATCAAAAATACAATGGCAAACAACAACCACCAAAACAATGATATTGAGGACATGGTCAAAAGGCCAAACTGACTTGAGGCTGAGGCTGAATTGAAAGTTCATGACAAAAACTACACATCAAAACATAAAAACATAAACAAATACAAGCCAAGAAAAACACATACATGACATGCCCCGATTAGGATAATTTATACTGATATCTAAGCACATGTCAGATTAATATCTTAAAGCCATGCCCATAGCAAACCAAAAAGGCAATGTATGAAAGTTGCTCAAAAACCTGATGTTTTTAACATTGGAAAAGGTAAGCTAGGTAAGCTAGTGTACAATGAATAGCCATGGGCTAGTGGTGTTATTATTCATCAGTTAAAAGTTAGTTAAAATAGAGGATAATCCGTATACGTTTCACAATGTGGAGGATATTGGAAAGTGATTTTAGTGGTGTTAATTTCAATAAGTTTAAGTATCTTTCTTTGTTGGTCACCTTTTAATGATAAGGTGTGAAAATAAGTTTTGAGATTCAAGCTCATTATTGTTGTCAAATAATGAATAAAATGATCGACAGTTTTTGTTTGTTATTTTTCACCATTTGTATCATTTTCAGGCAACACGTGCGGGTGGATTTAATCAAGAAGGAACCTCATTCCTACAATTTTCTACTGTTCTTGCCTTACACTCACTGATATAACAGAGGAACTGCAACATTGACACATTTGCAGTACGACGAGATTGTTCATAATAATTCTTCCCGTTCTGCCCTTCTCTCGTTAAGGAAAACAAAACATTTCGATTCCAGAGAGAGAACGGGAATGGTAAAATATAGCGTGGTATTGGAATATATATATATATATATATATATATTTATATATATTATATATATATATATTTCGTCAAAGGTCAGAAATACACTTTCAAAACACAAAATAAATGACCTTGTGCACAGTGATCTAAATTTTATACCAATATAACAGACTTTAATGATTTATAATTGGTTCAAGAATTGGTTGTCCAAAACAAAATTAAATCTACACAATTTAGTTTAGATACTTAGGGTTTACTAGTGTCCTGGTGAAGCGTTACGAGTTCAAACGGGTGATATTGTCCTCACAGCGAAAGACTTCAAAAATACAGCATGCAAAGTCACGCTTATAAATCCCAGGTAATATATTCCAAGGCAATCTTCTCAGTCCTGAAGTTACCTTTGCCCGCAGTTCAAGACACAAGTTACATACGTTCCCCCTGACCGACATTAATATCCACAGTATATCAGTCCAGATAATCACCAACCACGATTTCTTCTGTCCACATTTGGAATCCTATTTTGGATACACAGCACTTTCGGCTCAAACGACGACAGTAAGAAAATTACGCACTCTGCTCACATGAAATGAAACTATAATAAATCCTGGCACTGTGTGAGCATCGAATCTACCATTATTGTAGATAAAACTAGATATAACCATCCTGTATAGCTGATTGCAACTGTGACGGCGAGATTTTAACCAAATCTCAAATATCTACTGACTTCCCACAGTTCCCAGTCTAAAATAAGCCATTACAACAGCCTCATGCATAACATAACCTGAGATCACATCACTTTCCATATAAACTCATGGGGAAATTCCCTGATCTTGACAATGTTTTCTCAAGCATAAACAAGTTGACTCGTTTCTAATTACATCTGGGGAATTCCCCACTTCCTGTCTAGTCGTCAACACAGTGCACCATGCAAAAACAAACTAGGGATATTCCCCCTTTCTCTCTTTTATAGTAAACAAAGTACTTTTTCCCGTTAGAAATCTTTTTCTCAAATAAAATTAGAACACTGAAATAAAATACTATTTTCAATGTCATCAATCACAAAATGGAGGATATATCACATATACATATATATATATCTAATATATACATATATAGATTTTAATATATATATATATATAGATATATATATATAAAATTGTGAACCTACTGAACGGTAGTTGTTACCGGAGTTTCACGCTTGTGCTGATCATCATATATATATATATCATATATAATATATATATATATATATTATATACAGTGTGAGTCAAAAACCCTACATCAGAATAAAAAATAATTAAATAGTTAAGAATTCTTTTTGCTCAATGTTTTTCTATTGTTATAAAGAATGTCTAACAGGCTTCAGAAACGTTTTAATTTGGTGTCATTTTGGACTTTGAGAAGAAGTTACGCCTATTTGTTTGCTGATTTACAACACGTTGGATAACGTAGGAATCATCCCACATCCCACTGTCTGGGCCGATTTTTGAAGCCAACCAAGATTCATCGCGTACAAAAGTACATGGTCTCAGCAGTGATATATGTGTAGTACAGACATTTAACCAACCAAATTATTGTTTGAACAATTAGAAGGTGTGGAGAGTAATTGAAGGATTATAAAATAATATCCCAGAGATTACAAAGAAAATTCTAATTAAAACAATGTTCAAAGGATTTTCTTAATAGCTAAATTGCAATATAGGCTTGTGTAAGACCAAAGTTTACTTTGGTTTGCAGGAAGATTTCATGGTATTAACCTACAACGAAACTTGGAGCAAAAGTAAACCATACAGTTTTTGTATTCTGCATTGAAACCGCAGTGTCGATATGAATTTTAATGTTTCTTCGATTTTATTTACGAAAACTTCGCGTTAGTTCTTCCCGCAATTTATGGCCGCTGAGTATACGTGAATTTTGTGGGCAAAATAATTACCTTAGAGATGTAAAACAAAAATCTCTGATCTTTTCATTATGGTTCATGAACTGAGACATTGATATGGAGTTGAATTTTCAATAACTGACTCTTTATGATTGACAATGGTATTTATTTTTTTGAGATTTTTACTTATAATTATGTTACAAATAGACATTTTATTCAGACTGATATGTTTTGTCGAGAAAAAAATCCATACAATCTGAAATTGCATCTGTGAATTGTCTTTGCTATAATGGTATACGTCGGTGTCATCTCTCCGCATTGTATGGCTAAAATCGGCCAAACTGAATTTCTTAGGTCTCTCCCGCAAACTTGACATAGTTTCCTGAACCCAAAGCCCGAAAGACACCAATAAAAAGCTTCTGATAGCCTGTTGATAATCTCTGTACACAAAACCAATGCAAACATGAAGCAAAAATAACGTTTAACCTTTGAAGAAAAAATCTTTCTTGAATGCAGGGTTTTTAATTGGACTCACACTGGGTTATATATATATATAATATATATATATATATATTATATATTTATATATATGATTATATATATATATATAATACTACATATATAATATATATATGTGGTGTGTGTGTTTGTGTGTTTGTGTTGTGTGTGTGTGTGTGTGGCCCATGTTCATGAATTTAGGTGGCCACTTTTTTGTGGAATTTTTGTGGCCTTTTCTTCCTAGCATGTTCAAAATTATGGGATCAGAGCATCATTATTGGGGTTTTACCATTCGTCCCTATGGGCTCTACCTCCCATAGCTTAACCAAGTTCCTGACACATGTTTAGGTGCTGTGATATCATAATGTGCCTAAAATGACAATTTCTGGTGTAAACTGGAAATTCAGGTTATTTTTATCAAGCTGCCATTCTTCAACAAGCACATTTTCCCTATTCCTCTATTTTATTTTTGTTAGAGAATAAGACCCACATTGTATTAAGATAAAAATTAAGGACATAGCTTTTCTTGTATAATTATGATATGTATGCAAAATTCAGTGTGTGGATGTGACATTGTCCGATCACTTTTACCCCATTTTCAAGTGGTTCTTAAAAAACATCAATTATTTCATGTTAGCAAAGAATATTGTCAATTGATTAATTTATGTCCTAAGATTATTGGAATAAAACATTATTGTTATTGCTCACTCTAATTTTTGCTTACAGCAAAATGGATGCAGAGCACTCATTGTCCGTTCACCTATTTTGTCACATCCACCATATTTTAAATGTAGAATTTGGGGTTTAACAAGAATGAAATATTCCACTTGTAATATTATTTTTGAAATAAAGTTGGAAGAGCTTTATACTGGTACCCTACACATTAGGATCATACGATCTTTAAGGGCTGGGCAATTATTTCAATTTGTCCGTTCACTTTTGTGACATTAGTCACATCCGTCACATCCAAAACAACTTTCTTTCATTGTCAAAGATAAATATCATTAGTGTACCCAATTTCAGTTATTTTGTTTGGGCTATTTGGTATCACTAAAAATCACAATGAGTTATGTGTCCTACGTGTTCTTTAAATTAATGCCAGACCACTAAAAATGTGTCCGTTCACACCCATTTGTCACATCCACCAAAAAAGAGTTTTTGGATAAAAATACCTATCAACTAACTTGTTTGATTGGCCTTTTCACATTATATGGGTTACATTTCATAATGTCATTAAGGTTGTTTGATGTATTTCAGAACCATTTCAATTTTTAAATTTTTCATAAACATTGTCTTTTAGCCTTGCTCAGTAATGCATGGGCTTCTGAAACAAAATTTGAAGCAAAGAGGCCAGAAAAACATTTTAAATTACAAAATGTGATAGGTATTTGTCAAAAAAATTAAGTTAGACTGAATAAAACATAATTAATTCTTCAGATTAAATAACTACTCATAATGATGCAATTGTCCGTTCATAAGAAAGAAATGTCACATCCACCCCTAATACTAGCCAATATACTACTGATTCCTAATAAAAGTGTTTTGAAATGTTCTACTGTGCTGTAGGAACTCTTAAAATGTTAAATCTTCAAGCACTCTTTGGTTGAAAACACTTTTATTCAACATCATTAGTTATCTGTTCACATTGTAATATGTCACATCCAACTTTTTACAAACATTGATATCAATTATCTATTTATCCTGGCCAGCTGGCATTATTTGCCCCTATTACCTATACCAAGAGGTTTAAACCATTGAATTATCAGAGCCACACATTGATTATTTTCAGCGTGAAGTAAACTATTAGTAGTCAATTCCCATTTTTGGTCACAAAATACACCTTGTATTTGTCATATATCTGTGAAATAACAACCAAATTTATTCAAATTCCTAGAGGAAGCCTATATATATATATATATATATATTGCTTCGGATCCAAGATGGCAGCCAACATGGCCGCTCCAATGATCTGTAAAACAGAGAAACAATGTATACCTGTAATATTTAATTGTTTATTCATAAAATAATACAATGCCTACCATCTTGGATCCGTAGCAAACAACAATACAACTATGCATGGCCAGCGGTCGCAATGGCTGTAGTAGAACAGGTTTTGTTTCTTGTTGTTGAAATACGGTGAAACCCATATTTCTCTGTAAGGGTGATCCTAATTTGCATAAATTTACCTAAAAAGGCACGTGGGACAATTTTTAATTTTTTTAACATAGCTAATCGTTTACTACGCATTTATTCTTATGTATAGAGACATTGATTCTACCCAATAAACTACATTCAGTGACGAGGATTTTTGACCCCCGTCATTTATATTTGAGACACTGATAAGAACTGAAAAGTTACGAAATCAAAACAAGGGATAATGGAAGACAACTGCGGCAGGCCGATATTCTTACAGTGAAACAATGAAACAGTGAAATCGAGGCTTTTGAATTCAGTCCGAATAAGGAATTCTATATATATGTTAGTAACTTGCAGAACGTGTGATATGGAACACGTTTTCCAAGTTTCATCTTTCTTTAACAAAAGTTCAGATACTACTATATACTGTTAGGTTCCAAATTAAAAATGGGGAGATTTTTTTGAACCCTGAATTATGTTATTTGGGGGTACTTTCTGTTTTTCTCTTTGAGCAGTCTGATCCGATGTCCCTGATACGGTCCATTTTACCGAGCAAACTATTTAAGGTAATGCTCACAAATTTGACGTAAACGATTACTCGGGGCTGTAAAATTTTATTATTTGTTGTTAATTCGGAGCTCTTCTGGTATATTTTTTGATAAAATAAAGAAAAATAAAGCAAACTGCTAAAGTAGTAGATTGAAACAGGTAATCTATTTCTAATTCTAGCCATTTTCCATGAGTTTCATAAATTTATAAAGTGTAGATATACAATTGTTTTTAATTTAAAACTTGTTAGTAGTTTAGGAATCATGAGTATACCTCAGCTATACAATTGGCAGTGCTTTTTAAAACCACATGAAGAAGTTCATAATATCTTTTTAAGAGAAAACATTAAAAAAGAATTGAAAATTATAAATACGACATGTATAATTTATTCGGTAGCTGTGTAGAATACTCTTAACTCGCTACTTCCATTGGAATTACTTTGGGAATTATCGTGTTGCTGATTGAGGAATTGTTGGGTAAGATAAACGAAATTTGCACAAATCAATTGTTATACGAAGTTGATCTGACTGTAAAGGTGCGTGCGTGGTTCACACTTAATAAGTAGAACGTTGGCCGATGCTATTCGAACATGCGTTGCGCGAACAATGCATTTTTACACGCGTTCCATGTAGAGTCTGTGGGAAGGCTAGAGTCGGCCGACTCGGGCCTGATGACATGATCCACCATAAGGGAAAATCCCTATTTCGTCAGGAGAAATAGGTGAATTTGTTTTTGACACGATTTCTTCGCGTTCCTCCGCATTTTACCATTTTTCAATTCTACCTTCCTTGAACATATAAGAATGATGAAAGTATATTGGTAACACTGAGAATTGTATCATTACTCATTCTTAGGCATGAAATATTTTAACATCTTGTGGAATTACCGAGGTTTACACGCCCAAATAATGAAAATTTACCACGAGTGCGTTATAACCGTCGAAGTAGATGATTATCTATGTAATAAATTTCATTTTATGGAGCAGATACAAATTTGACTATGTATAAAGGTTCAGCGATAATAAGTTAAACCTACAATCCTGGAATAAATAGTTGTCACACTACTGCAGTACTATAGACCGTATCAATACCAGTGCCTTTTGGTGGACAGATAGAACGCATTCCAGTAACTGTATTCCAGGATGTATGGACTTGTCCCACCAACAAGTCGGGTGGCTGACGTCATATTGAATACGGTCTATTTTTATTTCCTGTGTATTTACAATAGATTGTGATTTTTCCAACTATGTGATCAATAGCATGTATCCACCTTCCACTTCAACCCCGGCCTCTTCCCCCCCGCCTTTCAGAACAAGTTGAGGGACGCCTCCAGCTGCTGATGATATAACTTATCAACACTGCATTGGGGGAAAGGGGGATGAATTCAAAATTTTAGTTTTAAAGTGTGTGCAACAATTAATTCCAGGATTGTAGTTTATAACGTCAATGCACGAAATATTTCTAATTATAGAAATTTGTTATGTCTAGCATAGCTTACATTAAAGGTGTTTCTTGTTTCACCAAGAATATTAAACTTGATCCTTATATCCACATCACTGAACAGTATCTGCAAAGGTAAAATTGTAGGCTACAAAGTTATAGTTTTGTACTTCGTTCGTATGTTGATAGAGTAGGACAGAAATGTCCTTGTGACTTTATCTTTTTTAATTTTAAGGTTGTTATTATTTTGCATAACAGAAACTTTGGTGTACTACTACTACTAAAAAAAATAAAAATATTTGTTTCAATTATAATATTACGACTTGCAGGGAAAAAAATTAGGAAATAAAACAACAAAGAGTAGAATTGAACCACATGTCAAACCCTTTGCGTTAATTGCGTGTTTTTTTCTTGTCCGCAAGCGGTTTTGAAAGGCTTTTCGATAATTCCATCTTTTTACTATTTGTATTTTTTGCTCTCTTTAGCATGTATGATTGTTTTGCTTTTAACGCGCCGTGATCTTATAGATGGCGCTCTATAAAGCCTAGATGTATGTATTGTATGTAAGGGGGGGGGGGGGGGGATGTAATGTCGTATTGTATGATAACCTATTTTTAAGTAAGCTCGGGTACACGTTAGACTTTTGGTGTGTGTATGTGTGTGTTTGTAATGGGGTGGGGGGGTTGGGCTTCCCCCAACTCAGAACCCTTGTTCCCGCCTGCCCCACACACCAATTCATGGTCATACAACCTTTGGAGTGATTTACCTCGTGATCCCGATGGGGTATCGATTGTGGACTACCCAAGGTTTCAATACCATACAACCATTTCTAGTTGTTTTACCTTTGATGACACCCCACATGACCTTGAAATGACCTTCAAAATTGTCGACACCGAATATTGACCACACTCACCCAAGTTTCATGACCATAGAACCATTTCCCTGTGTAATTAACTGATTTGACATTGGATGACCACAGATGACATGAAATGAACTGTGAAGATTTTTATTCAAATTTGACTACACTCACCAGGTTCCATGTCCATACAAACCATTTGTAGTTTTGTACCTTGGATTGACATCAAAATTTTCGGCACTGAAGGGTGACCAACCCACCATGTTCATGCATCCTACCACAAGTCATACACCTTAAAATTCGCTAAATCGACAGAAGCCCCTTTAATTCATCCACATCACCTTGATCCCAATCTGTGAACACCTCATATGGGCCTGCCCCACCCATTTCCTACTATCAGGTTCCGTGGCAGTTGGAGTCAAAGTTGGCCAATACAACAAGTAATTTGAAAAAGGTTATAACTGAAATACACCACGTATATACATACATACATACACAGGGACGGGCATACAGAATTTGCACAAATCAATTGTTAGACGTAGTTGATATGACTGTAAAGGCGCGTGCGTGGTTGACACTTAAAGAGACATGAGGAGATTTCCAGAAAGAAGCGCCCCCAATTTTTTTCGAACCCGGGTTTTTTGCATATTTGGAATGCTTTCCAATGTATTAGATCACACCTGAAGTGAACAAGCCGAATACGCCGTCTTTATGTAATAATATGATGATTAGTACTTTCTGTCGTGCACGACCGAAAGTCAAAGCACGTTGTTCTATGGGGACAATTGCGATAGTCAGGCAAGTTCAAAACAAGGTTTGCGGTTTTCTTTTGTACTTGTTTGTCCAATAAACCTTCGGAACGTTCATGGTAGGTGGTCTATAATTGATCCTGTGCAATTTGAGAGAAATTCGTATCCTAAAAAAAATCTCCTCCTGTCACTTTAATAGGTAAACGTTGGCCGATGCTAACCTTTCGAACATGCGTTGCGCGACAAATGCATTTTTACACGCGTTACATGTAGAGCATGTGGGAAGGCTAGAGTCGGCCGACGTCTGCCGATGAAGTATGAGTCCACCATAAGGGAATAATCACTATTTTCGTCAGGAGGAATAGGTGAATTTGTTCTTAGCGCTCCTCCGCATTTTACCATTTTTCAAATTCTACATTCCCTTGGCGTAAATACTGGCTACCCTTGAATAAACCAACCACAATCACCGATAATAAATGAATGTAATTAAATTGTGTACACAATGCTCTATTATAATTTGGAATATGAGAAGATAAGCAAATGATGAAAGTGTATTACACTGAGATTTACATAATTACTATCACATTCTTAGGGTAGGATTATCGGCTACGGCTTCGTGCCCAGAACTTCTTGAAATTCTCATGAAATGTAGGTATTGGTGAAAGAATCGTGTGCCATCCTTAAAGTTTCAGATTAAAAGCACCATCCATTTAGGCTGGGAAAAAATATTTATTGTAAAAATTAGGAATTTTAAAAAAATAAATAAAAACACTAAAACAAATCATGCAGTCTTGAAACTGCAAAAGAATTGTGGAGGAGAGTCTGATCCTACCATAGTCAAGTTTGGACTAAATTAATTTAGGGTTTTTTTTATTTTATTGTCATTTTTCTATAAGACCATTTTATCCGATGATCCTACCTTAGGCATTACATATTTGTACACTATCGAACATCATGTGGAATGTTTACCCCCAAAAGGTATCGTAAGTTTACACGAGTGCCTGATAACCATAGAAGTAGATCATTCCATGCACAAAATTTCATTTTATGGAGCATACACTATAATGAGTTCAGCGATAATAAGTTTAAACCTAGTTTATAACGTCAATGCACGAAATATTTATAATTTCATAGGGGTATGTTATTTCTAGCGTAACATTAACATTAAAGGTGTTCTTGTTTCACCAAAGCAATATTAATACTTGATCAGTACTATTCACAACACTTGAACAGGGTAGCTGCAAAGGTAAAATTGTAAGGCTACAAAGTTATATTTTTGTACTTCGTATGTTGATAGAGTAGGGCAGAAATGTCCTTGTGAATTTATCTTTTTTTAAATATTTAGGTTGTTATTTAATCACCTTTTGTATTTTTGTACAAATTGCACATGTATAAAAGTATACAATATTTGTTCCTAATTATAATATTACGACTTGCTGGTCAAAAATTATGAGAATTAAAACAACAAGAGTAGAATTGAACCACATGTCAAACCCTTTGCGTAAATTGCGTGTTTTATTTTCTTGTCATCAGCGGTTTTAAGGGCTTCGATAACTGGCATTTTGATCACCTATTAGCTACGGGTAGCACACGTTATACTGTGTGTGTGTGTGGGGGGGGGGGGGGGGGTAACAGGGGGTTGAGCTCCCCAGCTCAGAACCCTTGCTCCCGCCTGCCACACACACCAAGTTTCATGGTCATACAACCATTTGTAGTGATTTGACCTTCGATGATCCCAGATGGTATCGAATGTTGACTACACCAAGTCCCATTACCATACAACCATTTCTAGTTATTTTACCTTTGATGACCCCACATGACCTTGAAATGACCTTAAAAATTGCCGGCACTGAATATTGACCCAAGTTTTTTTTTGACCACATAGTGCAGTTAGTGTCCACTGTAAACGGGCCTCGACCTTTTGCCCACCCAACCGAATCATTGTGACATGAATCCATTCATAAGTTTGATCGTATGTAAATGATTCCCACTTCACAGGGCACCATCCAATCACTGATCAATGACATGCTATGGATGAGTGATTACCCACACACTGTGTGCATGAACATTGGCGAGTAGGCCTGTTTTTACACATGTTGGAAGCCTCGTTAGAAATGGTCGTTTCGGATATTTTTCAGTACCGTATGTCAACCAAATTACACCACCTTATAGAAAATAAGATTATCTTGGTTGTCAGCTTCTACGAAGAGTATAGTTCTAACCGTTTATCCATGGCGCTCTCTTGAATCTGCACAGCAATCACTGGTGATTTTTGCCATAGAGTTAGCATTATACGCTACCAAAATACCACTCTTTATAAATTATCCATTTTCGGATTTTTGTGAATGTTCTATCATAATAAAATTCACATATGTTATTGATGATAATATATTCTACAATTAGAGCTTCTACGAAGAAAATCCCTTGAGCACTTTCCTCGCAACGACGTGAGTTTAATCATGTCCTATGCGTTAAGCACAGAGTACGAGTGACAGGTCATAGGCCTATTGAATGCACTGTGTACACAGTGAATAGGGAAAATGGACAGTAACTGCAAGATGATACAACCATTTCCAGTGATTTAACCTTGATTTGACATTGGATGACCCCAGATGACCCTGAAATGACCTTGAAATATTTTGGTAACAAAATAATGTTGACTACACCCACCACCTTTCACTATAGAGGAGCTTCACCCACCACCTTTCACAAAAGAGGAGCTTCAGATCTTCCTGAAAAAAACTGAAGAACACAAGACACTTGGTCCCGACAACATTCCTGCAGTAGTCTGGAAGAATCCACTATTCCATGATCAACTGTTAGAATTTTGTAACAACACCTACATGGGAAACAAACCAGCTGCCTTTTCAACATCATTCGTCATTCCTCTACCAAAGAAAGGCAATCTCCAACAACCCCAAAACTACAGAGGAATCATCCTGTCACCACTGGCCTCTAAGATCTACAACTCCATGCTGCTCAACAGAATCACTCCTCACATAGATCCCATTCTCAGACGGAACCAGAACGGTTTTCGCAAAGGCAGATCAACACTACCTCAGATACTTGCCCTCAGAAGGATCATAGAAGAGTTGAGAATTTCCAAGAGAAAAGCTTAAATTGTGTTTGTAGATTTTTCCAAGGCTTTTGACAGTGTAAACAGGGATGTAATGCTGCATATTCTCGCCAACTACGGTGTCCCAGATGAGACTGTCAAGGCAATTGCCATCATGTATGATAACCCATATAGCTTCGTGCAGACCATGGATGGACCCACAAAGGAGTTCCTAACAACTACTGGAATCCTCCAAGGAGATACTCTTGCTCCCTATCTCTTTGTAGTCGTGGTTGATGACATCTTCTGACAGAGTCTTGACATCATGAACGACAAAGGATTCACCATCAAACCCAAGCGTTCTAGACGTCACCAAAGTCAGCATCTCACAGACCTTGACTACGCAGATGATCTAGCTGTAACAGCTAATCTGATATGTGGTGCACAAGATCTACTAACATCACTTGAGAATGCTGCAGACAAAGTCGGCCTACATCTAAATGCCAAGAAGACTGAATATAGGACTGTCAATGAGGAAATGATCATCAACCTATCTGCACAGCAGATGGTCGCCAACTCAAAGAGGTCAAGGACTTCAAGTATCTAGGGTCCTATGTTGCCGACAGCAAGAAAGACTTCCTGTCACGCAAAGGACAAGCTTGGAATGCCTGCAATAAACTACACCACTTATGGCAATCTAGTATCTCCAATTCAACCAAGCTGAAATTCTTTAGAGCCTTTGTAGAGAGTATCCTGTTATATGGATCTGAGACCTGGACCATGAAGAAAGAGGTACAGGATAGACTGGATGGCACCTACACCAAGCTTCTTATGCGAGTACAAAACATATCCTGGCGTGAGCACAAGACCAAAGCACAGATATATGGGGATATCCCCCCAATTTCATCTTCTGTTGCCCAACGACGCGCACGATTTGCCGGTCACTGTCATCGTGCGATTGACCACGTAGTCTCAGACGTCACATGTTGGAAGTTACCATGCCAAAACAGGGTCGTCGCCCCTTTAACTACATTGATGTGATTGCTCGAGACATCCAGCAGGATCCATCTGACATCCCCAACCTAATGACAAACAGGGACATTTGGCGCTACATGGTGAACAGCATCTCGGCTGCGGCCGTTATATAGATAGACACCCACCAAGTTTCATGACCATACAACCACTTCCAGTGATTTAACCTTGATTTGACACTGGATGACCCCAGATGACCTTGAAATGACCTTGAAATGTTTTGGTAACAAAATAATGTGGACTACACCCACCAGGTTTCATGACCATACAACCATTTGTAGTGATTTGGCCTTGGATGACCCCGCATGACCACGTCTACCACAATTTATACAAACTAAAACATTAGCCAAAACGACAGAATACTCCTTTAATCCATCCCCATAACCTTTGATCCCAATCTGTGAACGCCTCATATGGGCCTGCCTACCCGCTTCCTACCACACACACAAAAGTCCGGTGGCAGTTGGGAGTTAAAAGTGTCCATACACAAGCAATTTGAAAAAGGTTAAAGAGAAGTAAAAATGGGCACTATATTAATTTGGTATCAATTTGAAGGGGAAATTTTTTTTTTAATGTTTCATTTAAATTGCATTTGGTTAAAAAAATGGTGCACAGTTGAGAGAGGAGATTGAAATCATCACCCACCCAAGTAGCTCCACAGTAAGAACTTTTTAAAAAGGTGTGGCCAGGCCTCTCACTGTGACAGTCTGCCGATTCCCGTAATCAATTTTCATGTTCATTCATCATCACACTCAGTTTGTCCGCGGTTTTCATGTTCATTCATCATCACACTCAGTTTGTCCGCGGTTGGAAATATTACCAGACCTTCGACAGCTAAGAGACATAACAACGGCCCCATAATGCAGTGGACACACAGTAACCATACGCCGCATTGTTTCTGCTAAGTCCGATGACGTGTATGAGATGGTAGAACAATATGGCAGATTGCATTGTATGGCAGAACAAATAATTTGACGCAATCGTCCAATGGCGGTGCCCTGGAGTGAAAATGAGAAACCACCGTGACATCATCATAAACAGCGCCCAATATCCGCCCAATTCGCCGAGAGTCGATTCCAAGTCAGAACAAGGCGAACTCGTATTTACGCGATGCGTAAAATATGTCCCCGCCGAATGTTGCGATCACTAACATGTGATAAATGCAACTTCCACACCCTACCCCCTCCCCAATACCCCTTTTTTTTTTTTTTTTTTTTTGTGACAGTCTGCCGATTCCCGTAATCAATTTTCATGTTCATTCATCATCACACTCAGTTTGTCCGCGGTTTTCATGTTCATTCATCATCACACTCAGTTTGTCCGCGGTTGGAAATATTACCAGACCTTCGACAGCTAAGAGACATAACAACGGCCCCATAATGCAGTGGACACACAGTAACCATACGCCGCATTGTTTCTGCTAAGTCCGATGACGTGTATGAGATGGTAGAACAATATGGCAGATTGCATTGTATGGCAGAACAAATAATTTGACGCAATCGTCCAATGGCGGTGCCCTGGAGTGAAAATGAGAAACCACCGTGACATCATCATAAACAGCGCCCAATATCCGCCCAATTCGCCGAGAGTCGATTCCAAGTCAGAACAAGGCGAACTCGTATTTACGCGATGCGTAAAATATGTCCCCGCCGAATGTTGCGATCACTAACATGTGATAAATGCAACTTCCACACCCTACCCCCTCCCCAATACCCCTTTTTTTTTTTTTTTTTTTTTGTGACAGTCTGCCGATTCCCGTAATCAATTTTCATGTTCATTCATCATCACACTCAGTTTGTCCGCGGTTTTCATGTTCATTCATCATCACACTCAGTTTGTCCGCGGTTGGAAATATTACCAGACCTTCGACAGCTAAGAGACATAACAACGGCCCCATAATGCAGTGGACACACAGTAACCATACGCCGCATTGTTTCTGCTAAGTCCGATGACGTGTATGAGATGGTAGAACAATATGGCAGATTGCATTGTATGGCAGAACAAATAATTTGACGCAATCGTCCAATGGCGGTGCCCTGGAGTGAAAATGAGAAACCACCGTGACATCATCATAAACAGCGCCCAATATCCGCCCAATTCGCCGAGAGTCGATTCCAAGTCAGAAAAAAGTGCTTAAAAGTCACCTTTCTCTCGTTTTATTCATCATCTGATTTTTTTCGAACATAAATATATAACAGTATAAATGTAAAAACATATACAATTTAAACCAGGGCCACATCCTTTGTCATTTGACTTCCCTTTAACTGAAACATTAACACACACATAATACATTCGTACACAGGGACGGACATACAGAATTTGGATAAATATTTTCAGGGAATACTGTTTGTTAAAATGTACACTGACGCGACGTATTTGTCTTGTTGTATCACTGTAAATTTCTGGGATTTAAAAAATTAATCTTATAGGATTGTAGTTAGGGACCAATCAAAATAGATTCAAAATTAAATCCTATTTGTCTTAAATTTAATCCTAATAGATTTGAATTCAAGTCTAATATGCCTTAATGTTAATGTAATGGAGATTGGTCCCTAACTACAATTCTAAGGATTGACTTTTAAATCCCTCAAATTTAGAGTGAAGGATTAAGAAAAGTTATAGTTTGTATAGGTTCTGATCTTTGGTTACACAGGTTTAGCCCTATTTTAAGGTTCAAGGTTATCCGGGGAAAATTACAGAATGCTCAGATTTTGTTGAAACTATAGTAGAATTCAAAATAAGCAAGACCTCATTAAAAGTTTTAGCTCTGTCCATTCACCGTGAGAGGTAAGAGGAATTATTTTAAATAAAACGTTTATGGTACTCATACAATGTATAGTAATGTACCTAGTAAATGAATGTTGACCTTAAATACACTATTTCGCATCTAAGATAGTTTAGATGGTTGAAGAATCAGGGTGAAAACACCAGCAATTATTTCATTAAACGTTATTTTAACAAAATTTACCTTTGACTTGCAAAATACATTCCTTATCACAGCATTAGAGAATACACACAAAACACAACTAAGTTTTCATTAGGCCATCAAAAATGGGCCAACCTTGTATTAAGAGATTAGCACAAAGCGGATTTGAAATCTCGGCCAACCATGGCAAGCCCTTCTATCATTAACAGACCATTATAGAACTGAAAGCATCAGTTTCCAATAACCCTATTCTGTACATTAACTTGTACCATGGACACAATATATTTTGTAATGGCAACAAAGACTGACTCTCCGCATGGCCGGTGATTGATCCCCATATCAATATCACCCATGGAAATATGCAAGAATTCTCATTTAAATTGATATCTAATATAGTTTCAAATGTTTTTTCTCGTCATACTAAAACCGAAACAAGGCGGATCTCGAACCACAAGTCTCGCCTGCTTTCGCGCATAGCTGTAAGACAAAGAGCAGCACACCAGATTGCAACTGTATGAGTACAGGGTGTTCCCAAAAAAGGTTGTACAAGCATATACAGTGGAGGATTGCATATATCCCCCTCCCCAACACGCCCTCCATCGCTCCAACACCCTCCCATCCCCAACAGTGTCTCTAGTGGTAAACAACACCTGCATGATCAGTTTTGCACAAACAACACTTAGGGAATTCCACTTTCTCTTTTCATAGTAAACAGAGTACTTTTCCTGTGAGAAATCATTTCTCAAATTGGAGGCTAATATAACAGTCTGAAAATTCGCTGTAGAAGTGCCACGTAATAGGATTCGTTGCTCCAACAATCGGTCCAAACAAATCACAGGGAACATGACACATGCTACACAATGAAAAGTGTGAATTCCCCGCGCTATAAGCCTTGTGGTTTGTTTGGATCGATTCCTAGGGCAACGAATCCTATTACTTGGCACTTCTACGGTGAATTATGATAGCTATGAAGGGAACCCTCACATAATGATAACCTTTTGGTTGAGGTACCCTGTACACCAAATTCAGAAATACCATTTTAATATGAGAATGAGCCTACTGCACAAAGTATCTTAAATATTTATAGTACTGAATTTTATTTTGTTGATTAGAAATGATTAATTTATGAATATAAAAGATCCAAAAGCATAATTACATAAACAATATTCAACTTTTTAACAGGTCATAAATCTTTATATACCGTTTATCCCCCAAAAGCCGAATAAATTTCCAAAAAATAAACATCTTAAAGGAAATGCATTAGTGAATAGAGTATGTAAGCTTCTACCCAATAATCATGGTAACAACTTTTGAATACTGCTTAAAATTACTTAACTTGTATTTTTAAAATCTACAGAGACCATAACATACATAGCCTATTAAAGCAGTAGTACATTACACTACATCACATTATATCACAAGTATTCAACATACCAGCAGAGCAGCTGTATTCTGCAATGACCTTATTATTGCACGATACCTGGAAAATCTCAACCATTTATTATAGCAGTAGACTACAGTGGTGTAACCAGGTTTGCTTATAAGCCAAATAGCGATTGGTCTCTTCGGGGTGACCTTTTCAGGTGACAGGGAAATCTTTGGTCATCATTACCGACATCCCATTGAATTGTCAACAACACAAGTGCAGGACACCGCAGGCGATAACACTAATAAAATGTTTCTCAATATACAAGTGCAGGACACCGCAGGCGATAACACTAATAAAATGTTCTCAATTAGCTATACAATAATCCGTGTTACACTTACTAAATTCTGCACATTTAGTTAACTTTTGACCGACAGCCCAAAAGATTTTTATCATAGTTTTTTTTAAAATTTCCACACATGGAAGATTACATTTCATGCTGTTCTTGCAGTGGCCAAAAATGTTGCATTATTTGGAGAGCCACGAATGTAATAACCTTATGACAAGCTAGCCAAACATAGTGATGGTATGTTTACTGAAACTTTATAAATACCTCCCAAAGATTTTTCTCAGAATAAATGCATTTTAACTGATCATAAACAACCCTCTCTACATTGTATGCATAGACCTTGCCAAGGCCTTTCACCTTGTCAGTAGGAAGGATCTCTTCACTTTACTTGAGAAGATTGGCTGTCCTCCAACACTGCGTATCATTATTACATCATTCCATGATGATATGAAAGACATCATCCGATATGATGGATCTACATCCGAAGCCTTCCTAATCTGCAGCAGAGTTAAGCTGGGATGTGTTCTTGCACCAACCTTGTTCGGTATCTTCTTTTCCCTCCGTCTTATATATGCATTTGATAACCGTCCTGAAGGCATCTACCTACTCACACGATCTGGTGGTAAATTATACAACCTATCCCGTCTGAAAGCAAAAAAAAAAAAAAAAAAGTCAGACACATTCTTGGGTGGGAGATGTTCTTTGCAAATGACGCAGCTTTGGTTGCACACTCAGACGATGCTCTGCAGGAACTCAGGACAAGCTCTCTCACCGCATGCAAGAATTTTGGACTGACAAGCAGTCTAAGAAGCAAATGGTTCATGAGCCCAGGGAAGTTGAGAAACCACCCTCCATTACCATAGAGAGTTACCTGCCTGAAGCTGTGGACACTTTCACATATCTGGGCGCTACCATCACCAACAATCTGTCACTGGATATTATACTCAACAAGCGAATTGGTAAAGTAAAACAACCACTGTTAATGACCAGACTGTCAAGGAGGGTTTGGGAAAAGTAGAAGATCACCTGAACACCAAGGTCAGAGTCAGGAGAATTATGGGAATCAAATGGGAAGATGGGATCCCAAACACAGATGTCATCAAGGGTACACACCCACTATTAGAGGGGACACAGCCTATCTCAGTCCGAGGTTATCACGACTGTAGTACCGCTTTTGTGTATAAATGTGAGATATCTTAGTAATTATGTGATTTTGTTGACCAAATTTTATTTTAGCAGACAGGATGAATGTGTACTGACACTTTTGAAAAGAAAACATCGAAATTTTTGAATGAAATCTAAGTGTGAACGGCATAAACACACAAGGTGCATGCGAGGCTAAGAGTCGGAAGTGAACCCGTGAAAATAGGCATCATAAAAAAAATCAGTAATATTAAAATCTGAACGTAAATGCTATAGTCAAATTTTATTATGTTGTAGAGAAATTTACTCTTTGTATTCATTTATCCGTATTTTCAAAAGGACAGGTAATGAGTTATAGCCATTAATCTATCATTTTACACATAAAGTCTATGGCGAGTGCAATGGTGGTGTGTACCTTTAAAGAGGTTCATTGAGGCTTTGCGCCGATGTTTGAGTATTATCAAAGTAAACGCGAGAAGAGAGAAAAGACACGCGGGTATCAACAAATTCAGCAGACTGAGTAAGTGCAGTTTGCAGTACCGCCATACCGCATTTTTTTTCCCTTTTCGTGAAGGCTATTAAACGGTCGTGCGGTCTATACACTGAAACATGAAAGGTATCGTATTTGTTTTCTATTATTAAAGGCATCTGTGCCATATTAGATGAAGATTTTAAAATAATTAAACAACCGTTTGTTTTTGAAATCATTTTTATTCAGTGTAGCACACCTCTAAATAGTTGTGGTGAAAAATTTGGGAAAACCTTTCAGTCAAATTCTTACATGCTGTCGTTCTCGCTGTTTTTATCGTGTCATATCTAGTGGACTTATTTTATTGTAGAATTAAATTTGGTGTCAAAGTAGCTGAGAGGTGGTAGTTTAGGAGTTACATGAGCCAAAAACTTAAGATACAGAGGTTTTGAGATTAAAAAAATAGGGCGGTCAGCGCACGCCTCGTATGGCGTTCTGACGATATTTTTAAAGTCCGGAAAACGCATTGACTATACTAGGCTAGGCTAGCTTACCTGACTAGACTACACCAGTGTTTGTTATAGACTAGGCCTAGGCTTAGACTAGTCTATAGGCCTAGCCTGATTAGCCTTGCTTACCCCGTTTAGTAGGCCTACTAGGCATGCAGCTGCAGTTCTGCCCGATCTACCGGTTTGTCTATACCTGAGCTTGTCGTGTCTAGCCTAGCCTAGATTAAACTAAGAAAGCATGTGAGTTCCAACATTTAGGCCGATAACAACCATTTGCCCCCCCCCCAACACCACCACCCATCAACCAACCTTGTCCAACGCTGCTGTTAAAAATCTGAAGGGTGTTTTGGTTCTGAATTGTTTGGAAAGCGATTTATTTACGTGGCAGCCTAGTAATACGAACTCATTGTTACATGTTCGCGTTGGACACCCGCGCTTGTGCGTTGATGTAAATTCGCCCGAAATGGGCCTTTTGCGTAATATAGGTACCGTATTGACCGTGCACGGCCATACAAAGACAGCGTTTAGTGTTAAAAATAAACAAACCCTTACCACAACCTTTTAAAAACCAATTGTAGTATAAATGAAACCTTTTTTTTAAAATTTGAAGGTCACTTTTCGGCCTTCCAGCGTTATTTTGTTCATGTGGCTTTTGCAAAACACGAACTTAAAGCGCCGCCCTATCAGCCCAGAAATGATTAAAAAAAATGGAGAATTCGCGCATAAATGCTAACTTACATTTTTATCATATCTCAAAAATCTCTCAGCCCAATTTGAACGAAATTTAAAATGAGTACTGCGCAGGGCCCTCTGCTCAAAGCAATTACAATTAATAATGTCTACATCTTGCTAATTATTGCCTCTTAAGGGTACCCACCACTATTAGAGTGGACACAGCCTATAATCAGTCCGAGGTTTATCAGTACTGTAGTAGCCTCTTTTTTTGTATAATTGTGAGATTTCTTAGTTAATTCTGCTGATTTTTGGGTTGACCAAATTTGATTTTGCAGCAGATTGAAGATGTACTGACATTTTGAAAAGAAAACATCGAAATTTGAATGAACTAGTGTGATCGGCGTATAAACACACAAGGTGCATGCTGAGGCTAAGAGTCGGAAGTGAAACCCGTGCAAATATGGCATCTATAAACATAGTGGTGACAGCGGTCCCAAATAGTCGTCCCGATATATGTAATAGTTCTCGAACCATAGAAAGACACACCCCCTATGCACTGTACCACACACAACACCTCAAAAGTTCACCCTAGCAATACCCCCAGCCATACCCCATAACCCCCGGACCACATCTCAACACCCCAGGCCCACATCTCCCCACACCCCAGGACCCGCCACCCATACCAGTCCCCATACCCCGGGAGCACACCTCCTACCCCCAGACCACACCCCTACCCCCGGACCACACCCCGACCCCCTGGACCACACCCCAAACCACACCCCTACCCCCAGACCACAGCAGCCCTACCGCCGACCCACATCCCCATAACTCCGGACCACACCCCATAATACCTTCTCCCCTGAACCATCCCACGGACCCTACCCTCACAAACCCACCACCACACCCGATTCCTCCCTGGCACCACCGCATACTTCCAGTCCAAGGCCACACCCCATATCACCGAACACACAACACACACAACACCCTCGCAATTGTCAGCCTATGCAATACCCAGAACTACACTACACCCCATACCTCCAGACACACCCCTAGGGACTACATCGCCACACCCCTGACACACCCAACACCCACAGACCACACCCACACGCACACCCCAACACCCAAGACCACACCCAAACCCATAACCACCCAACACCCACAGACCACACCCACACCCACAGACCACCCCAACATCCCACAGAACCACAACCCAACACCAAGACCACACCCAACACCCACATACCACACCCACCCCAGAACCACACCCACACCACACAGACCACAACCCCACCCCCAACCCCATACGACAGACCACAACCCCATACTGCCAGACCACACCCCATATAACCGCCGACCACAACCCCACTATACCGCCAGACCACAAACCCCTATACCGCCAGACCACAACCCCATACCCATATCCACCAGACACAACCCATACCACACCAGAACCCACCCCCCCATACCCGCCAGACCATCCCCTAGGACCACACCACGCCATACCCTACCCACCCCATACCCTGACCACACCCCATACCCTACCACACCCCATACCCCTTACCACAGACCCATACCCCTGACCACACCCCATACACCTGACCACATTCTCATACCCCTGACCACACCCCATACCCCTGGACCACACCCCATACCCTGACCACACACCCCATACCCCTGAACCACAAACCCCATACCCTGACCACACCCCATATACCCACCAGAACACACACCCACAGACCACACACACCTGTACCATAACCTCACGGACCACACCCACAGACCACACTCCCTACCCTGGGCAACACCATACTTCCACGACCCACCCCCCCATACCTACACCCAAATCAATCAGATCGGAGCCACCACTTTCAGCACTGTGTGACGTACAGATCTCCAGATATTTGTCACAGTGTCAATGACAATCATAAATAGTTCAATATGCTAATTATTATGCAAATTAGGTAACTTACAATGCATAATACCTGTTGTAAATCGAATCAGTTCCAGAATCTGTAGCCCCCGCCCCCTTCCACCAAGTTTCAGCCCCGTATGACATACGGATCTCAGGTTATTTTGGTTCAACAAATAAAAGTGTCAATGAAATCAATAAAATAGGTAAAATATGCTAATTAATTATGCAAATTAGGTCTTATCAATGAATATATATACTGTTGTAATCGAATCAGTTCGAGAATATGTAGCCCCACACCCTTCCACCAAGTTTCATCAGGCCCTGTGTGACGTACAGATCCCAGATATTTTGTTCACTCAAAAAAGTGTCAGGAAATCATGAATAGGTAAAATATGCTAATTAATTATGCAAATTAGGTACTTAAATGCATATATACTGATGTACATCTATCAGTTCGAGAATCTGTAAGAATCCCCAGCCCCCCGCACCCTTTCCATCCAGTTTCAGCCCTGTGTGACATATAGATCTCCAGATATTTTTTGTTCACAAAAGAAATGCCTCACGGCCGACGCAGACGACGCCGCCGACGACGCCGAAGACGCCACACGGATCATGCTGCCAAGGGTCTTTCCTATCGGACGACCTAAAAATCAGTAAATATTTTAAAATCTGAACGTAAATGCTATCGTCACATTTTGATATGTTTTGTAGAAGAAATTTCTACTCTTTGTATCATATAACTCCGTATTTTCCAAAACAAGGTAACTCCGAGTTATAGCGCTTAAATCTGACTATACATTTACACATAAAGTCTATGTCGCGTGCAATGGTGGTGTGTACCCGCAATGGCTAAGCTACCAGCTCCATGGTCTACTCTGTGCTGGCTTTGACATGTGTACATAATGGATGATGGTCGCATGCCTAGGAGATTAAAATATGGTGATTTTGTCACTGGAACCCGATCTGTAGGCCGCCCCAAACTGAGTTAAAGGATGTCCTGAAACGCGACATGAAATCCATAATTCTAGCATGACTCTGGAAAATCGTTGGCTGCAGACCGGACTGTGCTGGAAGGTGGCTGTTGAAGAAGGTATTAGGGATGTGAGTGAGAAAGGAAGACAGGAATACGCAGAAATAAGATCCTAAACAACGTGCAGCCAGTGTTTCATCATCCATCACTGCATCTCAACATGTTTGCTCCCGATGCAGAGAGACCTGGTCATTCAATCTCAAGTCACTTTAAGAAATGTTTCAAAAAGTAACTTTTATTGCTGATTTTGCTTTTTTATGATTCAAGAGTCCTTTGATTTGGTTCTCTATGTGTGATCCATTGTCTTACAAACAGATTGGTGCCTAGTTAGTAAAAGCGTTCCAATGCTTCTCTCAGAATACATCAGGTCATAAATCTTTATATCCGTTTAATCCACCAAAGCCGATAATTTCCAAAAACAACATCTTAAAGGGAAATGCATTAGTGAACAGAGTATGTAAGCTTCTGCCGCAATAATCATGGTCACAACCTTTGAATACTGCTTAAAATTACTTAACTGTATTTTTAAAATCTACGAGTTTGACAAAATATTAGTGTGAGGATTGAAGTTTTCCACTTTAGCCGTAAAAATTAAATTCTACAGATCATGGTTTTTCGCCATTATTTGGTAGAATTTTTGATCCATTTTCTTGATTTTTACCCATTCGATTTGTATAAATAGCTTATTAATAGAGCACGGGTCTCCGCATCCATAGGTCAGCCGGTTCGAATCCCGCTGTCCAGCCAGTTGATTCTTTACTCTCGTTTAGTTTAGAAATGGTTCTTCAGTCACGTACTCAAAGTATGATCCAGTAAATGTAAAAAGCCGTTTCACATTTTCTGTTCTTTTCGTTTTATATACTGTATATGAGAAATTATAACGACCTAAATTTCAGTCAATAAATTCTCGATAAAATTGTTAGAGTCTCAAATATTATTATGTTATCAACCCTTTGGGTTCATACTTCATTAAGCACTGCAACAAAATTAGCCTAGCACGAAATCTCTATAAAAGGATCAAAGGATAACAAGTATTGTACAACTTTAAGAGCTTACTCTACTAACTCATGGAATCGTCCCTGTTTTTAACACAAACCTTTGTACTTCCTATTTCGCTCAGGCGGTGACCTGTGTACAAATGCCCATAGACGATTTCGTATATCGAGGTGATAGCACCACCAATTTCGATAACCTACCTAATTAGCTAATAATTTATGCAGCTGACGTAATAATTTACGCAACATGACGTATGACCGGGGATGAAGTAACATAATAATGCGCCCAGCGGACGACTGGCGAACTAAGCTACAGATTTCTGGCAGTATGCCTTTATCTCTTGATCCGAGTGGTCCCATCGCGATGCTTTAGGATCCCTGGTTCGCTACTCTGAATTTCACGTGTAAGGGTACACACGAGTCATCATGGAATATGCAAGAATAAAATACAACAATAACAATACTGTAGGCGTAAATCAAGGTTCTGTTAACAAGCTGTTCGCTGGGGCTCAGGACGGGAGCGCAAAGCGGTATACAAGAAAAATCGCGTGAAGCAAAGGACAGCACGCGACTTGTCCGAGTGCCAATTCGCTTGTTCAGTACCTTGCACAGATTTCTATTAGAATAACACTAGATAGCGGACTCCTCGTTGAAGAATAGGCGGCCCCCGTAACCGTGTTTTGAAAATTATAAATATTCATTACGGTCATCCATTCGAAACGCGAACGCGAATGCGCCGTAACCTGTTGGCCTGGAACGGTACATCGTTCTATGCAAATGCTGAATATATTAATAAATTGGTACAAAAACCAACCCACGCTTATTAAATCAGGGAATATATTAATAAATTGGTCACAAAAAACAACGCCACACCTAGGACAATAAGTACGCACTATGCGGGAAAAAGATGTTCCGGCTTTTGAGCTGGCGTGCGCTATCTAGTGTTATTGAAATCGTGGTACCTTGCCACTCGTGACAAGTCGCCTGCTGTCAGTAGTACCCAGATGAACGACCTGGGAACAAATCTAATTTTTACAAGACGGGGCCCGTATGGATGGAATGGTGATCCCCTTAAGGAGCGACATAAAAAATCCCTCCGCCGCGAACAGTGCAACACCGCTATAGTTCCTCTAAAACCTAGAATTTGAAGCGTATTTGTGTAGTTTGTGGCTCGGTATGTGCCCTATAATTTCGCTTTTGTTGTCATTCATGTGCGTATTCATTCTATATTTAACTTTATTTAAAATTTGATGAGAAAGCTCTTGGCGGTATGTACGGGCGACATAATGAACCGACCGCCCGTGAAACACCGATCTGCGTGGCTCAGAGCGGTCGAAAAAACAGGGTTAATTTTCAATTATTTGCCAAAAAAAAAACTGACATTGTCAATCTAGGGCAAAAGAAAAGAGATTTTTAAAGACATGAATGCAAATTCGCTCCTGCAAAATTTCATTGCCTATCTAAGGTAGGGACCAAGATATGACGATACCAGAGAGCGCATAAATCACGTGTTTCAATAGGCAAAGATCATTTTTGTTAACTGTGCCGCCCCCTTATAATGCCTAATGCCCCTTGCTGAAACCGTTTTGCTTTCTTCGCCGTTCACTTTCAACGCGGTTTGAGAAAGAATGAGGCAATGGCGACTTGGAACCAAAACGCATGGTTTCGCGAGAGCCGTGAGTTCGGCAATTTTCCTCCTCACAGGCACCATTTTTTGGGCGCTCATTTTAAAACGTTTTATCGCTCTTTAAGTTTCTCAAATTTGAAATCATTTATTAAAAATACAGGCCCCCCAAGAGTTTAAGAGCTATTTCACTATCATGACTTGTATTTGTTGAACTATTGTCTCTTTCTGAAATGATGTAAATCCCGGAACTTTTTCGCATAAAAAAAAAAAAAAACCAAAAACAAGACTGGGATCATTGTACAGTTAGGCCTGTTTGGCACCCCTCCCTGGGCGGGAGGGGGGGGGGGGTGGTAAAGCCTCTCAAAATGTGTCGTTTTAAGCATGTTTACAGAAGTCAAATGATTCATGGTTTATATCACGCAGTATCCCATCGCACTAACCCCACTCACACCCCCCCCCCCCGGGATTTTTCTTGCATTTTTACGCTGCAAGTAGGCTATATGATTTATACTTTAAATACTCTTTTTGAGGCTTGATTTTATTTAAATTATAAAGAATAATCAAGAAGCAAATTGATGAAATTTTCTGCTAACGACAAAAAAACGGAAGAAAAAAATTACAAAACAGTGTTCATTCAACCTCGTTTTCTATACTTAGAGCTTGTACTGACTCGGTGATTTTTTTGTCATAGTAGGGAAACTCTGTGTGCATACTCATATTGTGTAAAAGTGGTAAAAATGGAGAAACATCGAAATGGTCCCCGTACTTGAAATTGCTATTCTAAAAAGTTATTCATTATAGAACGCCAATTTGTTAGATTACACTCAATGTTGTTAGCATAATAAAGAGTCCATTGTTTTGATTTGTGAAATTTCAAGTGCGTTATAAGGGAGGCACAGTACACAATCCCTCCGCCGGCCGCGAAAAGTGGGCAACAACCGCTATAGTTCCTATAAAACCTAGAAATTTGAGCGAATTTTTGTAGTTTTTGGTGGCGGGTATTGCCTTAGAGATTTGCTTTTGGTGTCATTCATGTGCGTATTCTTCATATTTTACTTTTTTTAAAAATTGGATGAGAAAGCGTCTTAGGGGTCTGATCCGCACATAATTGAATAAACCGCCGTGAAACAACACACCGATCTGGGGGGCTCAGGAGCTTCGAAAACAGGGTGTAATTTTCAAATCTAAGTGGCCCAAAAAACTGACATGTCAATCTAGGTTCACAAAAAAGATATTTTAAAGAGCACTGGAATTCAAAATTTCTCTCCCAAATTTGCATTGCTCTATCTAAGGAGGGGACAAAGATATGACGGATACATGAGAGCGCATAATAAGCACGTGTTTCAATAGGCAGATCATTTTGTACTGTCCCCCTTAAGACCCCCCTTGAGGTAGCTGACCTTTGACTCCCTTAACTTCCAATCACCAATATTCAAAATGTCATTAATGTTATTTTTACGTGTTACAACTTTACAAGGATCAATTTGAGTTTCAACTCAATCCAAGCATTCCGAGGACAGAGGTAAATATTCAGGGCCAAAATCGTGGGACAAAGGACTTCCTTTTAAAAACATAGCATGTTTTAGGCGATATCTTGTCACTATTTGGACTAAGGAAGTAAAATGGTGTCAAATGAAAGCGGAACCTTTTGCATTGATGTATATAGGAAAAGCGGGCAAAATTGTTACTTTTACCAACCCAAATCGTAAGATAGACCGCGCCACCTACATCCGTCCGCGGTCTAGCAGACGACGTAATGCATGGTATTCTGTTATTATATACTACAGGGGTTCAATATTGAAGACAAATGTCACTATTAGAAAAATGGATTTTGGAGGCCATTTCGTTTTGATGGCACGGGCTGGTTTTGTTACTCAATAACGTCTGATGTCTTTTGCCCATGAAAAGTTAATTTTTGCTGAAAATATTGCATTTTGAAGAAACTGTGCGCAAATCCGCTAGGCCATATCAAATCACATATGACCCTCAATGACCCCTTCCTGACCACTGATCTCCCAATCTGTGAATATCCCATAGACAATGGTCACAGGCTATGCATGGGCATGAGTGACGGCATCAGTGCGCCCTCTTTTGTATGGAAAAGCATTTCTTAGGATATTTGACCTAATTGGCCATATTGACCTCAGTGCCTTTGACCGAAACTGGTACAAAACCCATACAACTCTGTGAACACTTGTTTCTGTTGACCGATTTTGGTTTGAATCGGACCAAAAAAGGCCCGTTTTTGCTCTCGGATCGGTGTTAAAGCCGGTCAGAGGTTATCAGAGGGAAACATATATTACTATAGTCATAGCCTGAGAACTGACACCAATTAGGAATGGTGACACCTTAATGTGCCCTTAAGTTGACCTTTGACCCTTAAACTTAGACCCATATGTCCCAAAATGTCCTTAAATTTCTTTTTAAGTGTTACAACGTATGAGGAATGTTATTCCTTGAGTTTTCATCAACTAAATCCAGAATGGTCAGGATTTGACCTTTTCAACCTCATAACGTGGTCCACGAATGTGTCAACTGTTATTGTTCGTATTTTACGATATCACGATGATTAATTCCTTGTCAAATTTCAGCTCAATTGGGGCTTGTTTGTAAATTTTGACCTTTGACCTTGACTTTGACTCTTTGGGTCGAGACTATCATAGACTATTAATGTTACATCAAGGTAGTAATAACGGGCTTTATATCTGTCTTTTATAGGCTGAATAGAATACCAATTTGGGTCTTTATTTTTCACATTTTATGGCCAAGTTTTGACCTTTTGACTCCCTTAATGCCCTTTGAATCCCGTATATAAAAAAAAAAACTCGTGTACACAACAACAAGGCAGTTTTTAATGCACATAAAAAAAAATCTACTATGCTATTTCTGGAGATAAATTCTTGAAATTATTACCTTAAAACCGGAAATGACTTAATGACTTTGACCTCCAAAATAAAAATACCTTGCATACACCAGTAAGAACGCAAATCTTAAGCTCTGTCCTGTAACTACGTTTGGGGTTTGAGATAAAAAAATTGAAATTTTGGGAATATTTGGGGGGTTTTGACCGGAGTTATCCCTTAGTGACCTTTGATCCCTGAAACTGGGGACAACCCGAAGACCCTGCTAGTAACAATACATGTTCCTAATGACGAGTCCACTCTGCTACGCTAATTTTGTAGACAAAAGCGATTTTTTGAATATTTTCGTCCACAATTTTTAGCTTTCAAACCGTAAATCACCCCCTTAGGACCTTTGACTCCTTATCCCCCTGAAAACCCCCTATATGAAGCAAGGTTCTATGGTTCCTAAACTGCACCATTTTGTTTGATATCAGCGTAATGCTGTAGAAGAGATAATTTGTAACAAAAATTCCATAGTTGACGCCTGTTGACCTTGCACCTCTATAACGTGACACCTAGGTCACATAGGTACAACTATAATTTTTCTGTATTTACGATAATCCCTGAGGATTATTCCTGTCCTGTCAAATTTCAGTTCAAATCGGAGCTTTGTTTGTAAATTTGACCTTTACCTTGAAACCGACCTTTGGGTCGAGAACTATCAATAGACCTCTTCTAACTATAAATGTTACATCACTGGAGTAATAACGGGCTTTATCTGTCCTCTAAAGGCTGAGATGAACAATTTGGTCTTATTTTTAAGCATTTTTTTGGCAAAATTGACTTGAACCCCCTTAATTACCTTTTGATTCCCGGTAAAAAACACCTCGTAACACGCAAAAATGCATTGTGTCCATGGAAATACAAAAATTCTACTATTCTTAGTTCTGGAAGAAAAATTCTGAAATATTGACCTTAAAACCGGAAATTGACCATAAATGACCTTTGACCCACCCTCCAACATAAAAATACCTTTCATACACCGAACCAAGTAACATGAATGCAATCTGAAATTTAAAGTCAACTGTCTATGTTTGGGTTTTGAGATTAACATTTTTGTTGATATGTTTGAATATTTTTGGTTTTTGACCGGAAGTGACCCATTATTGACCCTTCCATCCTAAAACTGTGGACAACCCAAGACCCCGCCTGCTAACAATACAAACGCTCTCTATTGACGTCCACTTCTGTCGTAATTTGTAAGGACAAAGCGATTTTTTGAATATTTTTTCACAATTTTTGGCTTCAACCTGAAATGACCCCCCCTTAATGGACCCTTTGACTCCGTATTCTTAACCCCTATATGAACAAGTGTCAGTGTTCCTCCGAACCAGTTTAGTTGATATCAGAGGATGGCGGCGTAATGCTGTTAAAGAATATAATTGTAACATGTTACATTTTGACGCCGGGGCCAGGTCACAGGTCAGACAGGGGTCAAATGTCATGTGTCATAAATGGGACTGGTCAGCGGTCATTTGCTGTAAGTCTAATCAGAATATGTCAAACTATGACTGAACACGCAGTTGAAGTTTGGCCAGACGCAGAAGAAGAAGAAGAGATCAGAAAAAACCCATCAAAAACAGAACAAGACGGCCTGAAGGCCGTCTTGTAATGAGAGCAATAGCTGGTGTATAGTAGAAAATATTCACAATCTGAAGTTCAAAAAGTTTGACACCACAACTTACAACCGTTATTTCAAGAATGCTATTGGACACGATATCGTGTCAATATCCCCGCCCGAAATGGCTATTGACACGATTATCGGCTGTGAGAAAAGTGAATGGCTATGGAACCGAAGGCGCACACTGTGAGGTGTGGCTTCTCTTACATTTTGGTTTCGCGAAAATATGCTCCATGACCATATGGTCCACGACCACAGGTCCTGGAGCATAAATATCTGGAAATCTGGTCCTGAGCTATAATCTGATCAAATATGGTCCAGGACCGCCCTTGGCCGTGTGAAAGCAGATTATAGTCCGGTGGGAGCCAGAGTCCGGGGCTCCATAGATGATAACGGAATAAACGTAAACGAATGTTGCGTAAAGATCAACTGAATCGATTGCCCTATTGTTCACCATTGTTCCCGGACTATGAGTACATGCCGGACAATGGTTACAACTGGGTCTACTACACGCGGGATGAATTTAGTATTCTGCCACCACTTAAATTTGCACCCTTAATATATCAGTTTATTTCGTATCGTTGCCGAATTCGTCGGGTGGTGGCAGAATACTAAATTCTTCACATTTGTTCCTATGGTCCTGGAGGCATAAATAAAAAAGGATATATTTGCATATCGCCTGGAGCATCTGGAAAAATAGTCAAAATATTTGCCAGGACCACATTTCCTCCCATATGGTCCTGGAGCATAAATAAAAAAGGAACATATTGAATACGCTCCTGAGTCATCTGGAAATATGTCAAATATGGTCCAGGACACATTTGCATATGGTCCTGGAGCATAATACAAAGAGGAGCATATTTTGAATATGCTCTTGGAGCACCATTTGAATATACAGCTGGCCAGTCCTTAGCCTACTGGCTAAATTGCTCCTGGAGGCAGTGTAGAATCAAATAGCTGCCCAGGACCATATTTGCCTAGCCATGGCGCATTTTGCACTAAAATTTGACAATCGTGTCAATATCTGACTTTCCGCCCGACAATGGCTATTGAACGATCAATCGTGGCAATAACGTCGCCCGAAATGGCTATTGAAACGATCAAATCGTGTCAAAACGTCGCCCGAAATGGCTATGGACACGATCATCGTGTCATTAACGTCGCCCGAAATGGCTATGTGACACGATTTCAAATTGGAACTGACTCTAATTCCACACAATAGGAACACAAATCAATTTTGGGTGGCCGATGAATCTTTCTTTCATTTTAATTTTACAATCAATACGTTCAAAATCAGTTCAGGCAAACAAAGTTGTCTCAGAAGAAATGTGAAAAAAAGCCAAAATGCGAAATGCGCTTTTTTATTTTTTTTTAAATCCTAATTGCAATGCGGGAATTTGTTATGCATTTTTAGAACCACTTTTTTTTTTTTATTTTTTCTTTCTGGCGTTTTGCCGTCGAATTTTAATTTTTTTCTGCCTTCTTCTTAGAAAATCTTTCAAATGAGTAAAACACACCCAAAAAAGAATGCGCTAAAAGACCAATTCTAAAAAATGCGCGCTGGGCCTTCTGAGACAATTGTTGTCCAAATTATTCATACCACTATTTTTTAGAATCAATACTTAACTTAGTTACAATTTTATCGCAATAAAGTGACATATAGAGCACAAAAATGTTATAAAGTAAAAAGGTGTCACTAACACAATTTGTTTTATCTCTAATTACCAACACAACACCGTTATTGTGAACAATTATACAACATTCTTTAACATTCAACATTCTTTAAAATTGAAACCGTAATGTTCTTTTCTGCAGCCTATACCTGTAAATTATGTGAAAGTATAATATTAAAAAATCAGAATTCCACAGACTTCAAATTGGGACAAGTGATTTCTTTCTGCAAACCTTTACTTTGCAAAACACCCCTAAGGTGAAGGCAGAATGTTTGTATGTTGTGTGTGTGATGTGTATGTATGTGTGTGTGTGGCTAAATGAAAAGGGTGGAACTGATTGCACAACAATTATTTGTGATTGTATGCGGGTGTATTTGTTATGGATGTAGTATTCTCCGTGAGGTATCAATTTCTGCCATGTTAAATCTATGTCTGAACTTCAACGATACCTGCCTGATATGTGATCAGGTGAGGGTGGGTATGCGGGCTGGCCGCCTAGTATTAAGTAACATATTAACATTTTTCCCACACGCTGTTTCTCTGGCTGTCAGTTGAACGTACTACTTGGGAGAAGTGGGTTTGTAACTTGTGCTTCAAGTTTATACCAAAGAAACTCGGTGATTCCAAGCCACGTATTTCAGAGTGTTGCCTGTGTTCCTTTTACATTTTATGGTAATTCGTAATTCAACTTTCATGTTTATTTGTATCTCTCTGTATCTGCCTCACACTATAATAATTTTCGATCATTGACATTTTTAGGAGTTTTCCTTTCTCTACAATATGGACGGGCTGCTCAGGACGTGTATAATTGAAATTTCCAACTTAGATATTTTAAATTACCTTTGTTCTGTTTTGAATTTACACATTAGCGAATCGTCTTATTCCAGACAGATCTCTTTTTATTACTGGAAGACATGCGCCTTATGACTTGCCACACGAAGTAAACTTATTATTGAAAAAATTTTCTTTCTTTGACCATGAAATTTCCACAATTTTAATCGAAGGCTAATTTTTCATTAATCCATTTGGTCCATTAAACTCGGAAGCTGGAAAACCGAAAAATTATAGTAAAATCATCACTATCCTCCTTTTGGATGAAATCGGGTATCTTCGGTTCGTGGTTTTTTAACTGATCATTGCTGATCCTCCCTCCTCTCTCCTCCGTTTTTAACATGACTAGACCTTGTTTCAAGTTGAGGTTTGTATTAGCTTAAAATTCTTGGTGAATTTGACAAAGAGAGGAAACTCTGTGCAGCGTTTCATGTAAATTCAATTTAATAGAATGTTTGTGGCGTTCCAGAGATTTTCAAGTGATAGAGTTGACAAGTGCGTGATCATGTGACAATCACGTGACACCACGAGTCACCATAGCATCAGATGAACATGATGTTGGAGCTCATGGAGGTAACCACTTAACCATTCGTAATGTAACATTACTTATATCTTATTATCCGCTCACATTGTCTTACTCATACGTGGAACACGTAGGAAGTACTTCCGTTAATCTTACGGAAAATCTACCCAATGTGTGTAATTGTGCGGGTAAGTTCTATGAGTAACAGAGTAGAGTTTATATTTATTTATAAGATCATTTTTGCCCCCCCTTGTAATCGGACAAAAGGGCAAATCATAGTTTATATATTCAGGCATATCTTTCAGCCATTATGTTTTCCATATTTGCGGAGGGTCAAGTATTTAATGTTGTACGAAGTATATAGTTTCTTCTTAAAAGGAATTTGTGGATAAAACCACAATATTTAACAACGAATGAAAATACATCTTTCCAATCTTTCCTAATTTGGAAACAATCCTGTCGTTGGCATTTGTATAGTTTCTAAACTAAACCTTGCATATTAACATGGACTTTGAAGTGTTCAACAACGTCGATGTTCGTCTTTTAATTTGCATAGAGGTGCATTTTTCCAAAGTATTAAAAGATATTGATGAGAAATCAATGTGCTCTTAGTAGTCTCATTCATGCAGGTGTAAGTTAGATTAAGACGCGTTCATCCTGACTGAACTACCATAGCAAAAGTCTTAATCACTGATTGTTTTAAACATCACAAAATGATGGATATTATTCAGAGGTTAAACACCCTGACTAGCACCTAGATATTTGGTTGTACCAACTCATAGCTGACACATCCACAGAGCATAATTCCTGTTTTGTTCTACTGTGAATTTCTTTAACCATGTACAGCTATAAAATATTATAGCGCAATTTAAAGGGATTAGCACGATAATGCGAGGAAAATCAAAGATGTGGAAATGCTTTTAACTTATAAACAGGGATAAGTGTAACATCCATATAACTTGCTTTAATGTGAAAACAACTCTCAAATCGTGAAAAAAATGAATTATTTGAGGATATTTGTCATAAACCGTCCTCCCGCCAATATACACACGAAGCGACGGCGGCTCAAAATCTGCACTAAAACGCTGATTGAGGTTTACAAACCATTACAAATTACCAAGATCCTAATGGTGTGTTTGAGGTCCACACTACCTAAGAATTGATCATTGGTGCACAATTCAAGCTGAAAAAATCTGTAATATACAGCGGGAACGGCTTTTTTGATCTCAGTCCATTTCGATAACTCCACGGATTTCAAGCCACCACTTGCAGGTTATGTTCGCATATTTTATCCATGCCAGTAACAAATATAAACAATATAATCTTTAATGATTTTTTTTCGATGTTTCGGATAATCAAAAATCGCGTCTAATCCCTTTAATATGCTTTAACGTCATAACTGACATATAGGAAAGTAAAAAATTCCATCACACTTTGGGAGAAATTAAAATTTTTCCAACTTTTTTTCCATTCTTATTATTCTGGTAGATTTATTCAACAATTTGAGTTTAAATCAATCTTTTTTCTTAAAACTGTAGAGTCATCGTTATTAAATACTTTCATGGATTGCACGAAAGGTAGATAATCGATTTAAGCATGATAAATTATATAATGTTGGCTTTGGCCAATAGTAGATGCTAGCTACAATTATATTAAAAGGCACATCTCATAGCGCAATATGCACATAACAGATCAGCCTTTCCTTACAGGCTTACTGAAAACGTATGTTTTCCCCCCCCCCCCCCAAATTTTTCATGTCCCAAAAGGGTTACACACAAAACCCGTCTGATCATTTTTAGCATTATTTGAACTGGCGGTATTTTTGGCTAGTTTTCACTATTGCACTACCCCTAAAGCACATTTCAACGGTACTTAACTACACTTGTTTTAAAAATTGCATTGAAATTGTACTTTTACAAGAAATTCGTCTGATAGAAAACATACTGTTAAATGACTTGTTTTCTTTTGTGCTGTGTATATTAGACTCTTTGTATTATACATAAATGCAACTGCTTGATTTACTTTTTCCGATTTCTATTTCTAACAATAGTGTTGGTCTAAGAAAGAACTATAATACAAATCAGACGGTTTATTGACATGAATGGAACATTCCCATCAACAATTTCTAAGAAGAGTGGGAAGAGGCTGGTGAAATATTAGAACAGAATTCAATTTTTCGACTTCCTGTGCAATGACCTTGGCATCGTCGCATTAAAGCTTGTTATTTCAATGACCAGAACTTGGCAAACTTTGTCTCGTCGCACTGATCCTCCCCCCTAGAGAATCAGTCTATATAAACTGCGGTATGCCTCGATCAGATGCTTATTATTTTGAACAATTTTGGTTATATTTCCAATTTTCTTGACAGAACGGACAAATTATTTCAGTTGACATTTGGGATCTGAAAGAGCAGCAATGCAGGGGACATTACTGTCAGTTGTTCTTTAACTCATATGCTTGGCTGATTGGAAGGATGTATGTTTAACCATTTATTTTATGATCCAATGCTAATAAAGTTGAATATTGAGACCCAATCTGGTCCACTCAACCAAATTTGGAATATTTTCCATTATGTTTTAATAGGAGGTAAATCTCTGCAAATGTTTAATTTCCATGTTTGTGATATACTTGCATAGTTACGAGCCTTTAACAAGGACAAATTTGTTACATTTTTCCCCTTGCACTTTATTAATTATTTGTCTATATTTAATTTAATTAATGGTTTAAATATATTGCAATTTAAAAAAAAATTTTGCATATTTGTTAACATTAATAAAAAGGTCAAACATGCCTGATGATCATATATTTGTAATGGTAAAATCGAATCGGTTATAAGTCTTCGTGTTTGAAAACCAACAAAGAAAAGCACAAACAAACGAATAAGGGTTAGAATGGCTGTCGTACGGTTCCTCCAAAATTGGAGACCCCCCTGGGGGCATGCGTACATTCATACAAAAAATTACCACTGAAAAATATTGAATATCGACGCCCGTGTAAAAAAAAATCCAAACCTTAGAACTGAAATATATTTGGAAAAGGACATATAAAAATCCACATTATATTGAAGCGGCAATTATTGTAGATATCATGACGCCGAATGTTGATCCATTTTTTGCACTCTCCTCTTTAATTCTAAGTGATTTGTTCCGAAGAAATATTCAGTATTCTCACATAGCTTGACATTTTTCTTGATATTCCTTTTGCCTGGTAGTAAGTGGTATGGTTTCTCAATGAAGATATTTTAGGTCAGTGAATGGTCCAAAATAAATCATAGATAACAAGTATACGAGAATAATAAGGTCACGTTACGTCTAATTTCTCAGAAGTTTTATACCACGGTATTTTGCGATTACTAACTGAGACACGTTCCTAATTGCCACTTTTAATTTTTCTAAGACGGAATCCTAACCAATTTGTACCCAATCCACTAATTAATTCCATAAGTCCGCCACACATTGCTTTTGTGTTTCCTTTGTTTAAAATTTGGGTCAAAGATACGAGATGATACTTGTCTTCCGTCTTGTGACATCTCGAATAACGAGGTTGTCGGCAGATGTCTCGCCCAGGGCTTCGTAGTAAGACAGATTTTATTGACCAATACCCACCCGCTGCAGACTACCCATTTACAAGTATATCGAATCTAAGCGTTACAAATTAGTAAAAAGTGCATCTCCAAGGTTACAATCCCGCAAGGGGGTAGGTTGATGATGAAGCGAGAGAACCGTGGTTTCTTTTTAGCATTTTCTGTAGACCTTCATTCAAGCCAAAACGAGAGAAAATCGCAGTGTGACTGGTGTAATATGACACGGTAGCCCTGTTGCAGATATACAAACCGTTTGTCACAGTGCAACAATGCAAAATACAAAATAAAAATATTCCGTATTCTAAAGACGTGCGGTTGTTCATCGTTGTGAGTTTTTCATTTGCTCTGTAGATAACAAAATGCAAATTTACAATGAAATGAAAAATCATGTTTATATTGATAATTGATTCTAAAAATGTATGCCGCCTCAAACACAACAGAGTTGTTCTATGTTTGCCCTATTTAGTACTTCTATAAATATCTTTATCTTATTCTATTCTCCGCCTTGTTATGCGGGGCTTGGATAGGGAGGGAATGAAGATTTCGTCTCCCCCGTGGTTCTCTCTTGACGATTTAATAATTTGTATGTTTTTTAAAATTAAAGGGTCTTGCATTCTTTTCTTTCTTTTGCCATGCATGAACCATTCATATGTTTGAATTTAGGCAAAAATATATGGGCCTGGTTTACATCCAAACCAAAGCTTTTGTTCTTTGCATGAGTATATTTTGTATGGTGTAATCACACTTTTATATGAATTTCAGTCTTCATAATAACAGATCATGAGATTAGCTTTAAAAACGGTTGTTGTTTTAAACTTCAAATCTAATATAAGGAATACCTTACACCACCCTAGTAGCACCACCACCTAAGTTACTTGTGTTTTTTTTCACAAGTGCAAACCTTTTCTAGCAGTGATGGCAAGTTATCTTAGGATTAGGTTGAGAGTTTTCCACGCCAGATGATTGTATAATCAATTCAAAGGTTTGATTATTTTTCCCTCGTACCAAGAAAAGTCTAATAGGGGCTCTAGCTCCCAAAGAAGATCACGACATCTTCTCAGAGTACTTTGCAGAATATATAAAAGCTGATTAGTGCCGGTACCATGTATTATCATTTCATGCTTTATATATGCCATTGGATCAATGGAAAAGAGGCACGGGATAAGGACTTTGATTAACTCATATTGCGAAGAAAACACCGATTTCTTTCCTACATATATAAATAGTAGATATTATACCTTTCACTACTGCGGGGATGCCAAGTCATAGACGTTTGCATTTTTTTTTTCAAAATGAATAAAATGTCTTTTCAATTTAGTGACCAGTGGATGTACTCCATACTATATTGATCCACAAAAATCTCGCTGTTGATATCCATTAACCAAAACCCGTTGTCACGAGCGAGTCCCTGTGGATTAGAGTCCCAGTGTATCTGTGCAGTGGTGTTCTCCATATACTGCACGCATCGTTTATTTCAGCACTGTCACCCCCAGTAGTCTCGTGTACAAGGTCACTGTTATTCTGTACATGTTGTCATGGTAGCTAGGACACTCTCTCATTGCCTGGGGACCTTACAATACCACACACCGTTAAGGACGAGGACGGATCTGAAGTGTTTGTCCTTTGCATACGGGCGGATTTACTGATATCAATAGCGCCATTAGTTGTTAGCGTCAATGCACAGCATAATAGAAATTTAAAATGCCATTTGTGTTATTTGAAGAGAATTTGCAACATTTACGATGGACATAAATACGCAATAATGTTACTTACTATTTATTAGTATTTAGGGTGGCAAAAAGTTTGTACTTCGCCGATGTATGTAATCAAATTGAACAATATTTCCGTGATATTCCCATGGCCTATTAGATAATATCATTTGTACTTGTTTCAACTGGATTTTTACTACTGTGTTCTGAACACTGATCCAATTTGACCCATGCAGAGGAAACATGAGTATGGTAATCATCCAAACATTTGTGTGGATATATTTGAATCCCTGTGTGCTGTAATTACAGGCATTTTAGAGGCCAGAAATTGCTTCCATTTTAAAAACTGAAATTTTGGTTTTGATTCACTAGAACAATTATTATTAGGGAGTCTATTAATTTAGGAAGAGACATTCCCCCTCCCGTCCTTTTCGAGTACATTGCTTATTGGCGAGGCGGCGCTGTTTTTTTTTTTTATGAATAGGATGATTTTGGTCTTTTTTAGGAATGTTTGTGATTTTTAAAATTTATCCCTTTTTTTTTTTTTTTTTTTTTTTTTTTTTTTTAAAAAAAAGATAAAGTGGGGCCATCCAGGGGGTGATCTGTGAATTGTCAAAAAATAACATTTTCTGAAAGTTCGCTGTCGCAAGATACCCTTCAGTAACACCGGATTATCTTTTTTTTGGAAGCAAAAATTAAACAAAGGTATAATAAGGCGGCGGTGACTTTTTTTAGCAGATAAGCAATCAAACCGCCACTTGTACTTCGGATGTTGTAATTTGATTTTGAAAAAGTGATGAATCCATGTTGTCAAAGCGTGGTCTCACTGAATTATTGAATTTGAAAAAGCGTGTCTCTGAAATTATGAATTGGAAAAGCCTTGGCCTCGAAATATTTAAATCTCAACAAATTTTTAAACAACCCACATCATTAATGAATCGTCTGCTTCAACAAAAAAAAAACGTCTGTGTACAAATTATACTATCAAATTATTGTTACAACAAAATTGTAACTCACGATGAATAAGGGGAAGGGAATGCCGGTGGTAAGATTAAATCTGAGTGTCCCCCATGAGAGAAGTGTCCTAGCTACTATAAGCGCCATTTCCGGAAATAACCGTGACGCTTTGTAGACTATTGCCATTGGGTAAATTGCTGAAACAATGATGCATACAGCACTCAATGGAGAACATAATAGACAGATGGGGTGGTTAGGACACTCGTCCCACACGGACACTGTATTTATGACACCGTAAACTGTGCCGAGCCTGTTTGTAACTATCAGACAGCCACAAGTATCATAAATTGTGCATAAAAACTTATGTGGGCATTTTTTTTGTTAGCCAACAGCTGGTCAAACATGCATATCAACGGCTCATATGGTATAGTTTCTCTCATAAGAGTTGTTTGCCAAAAATACAAATTTTTCTTTTTGGCCTTTTTGGGCAAATAAATGATTTGTTGGCAAAATATGATTTTTGAGATTTGATGTATTTTGCTATCTTCCAAGCAAGCTTTATATCAGAATTACCACTTTTAAGTATTTGGCTATTTTTAACGTCTTAAATAACAATTAAAGATAATTAAAATAAAGAAAATAACAAGCATTCTTTCCCTAGCATTTAAGGTCAATTTTCTCAAAATATTGTTTTTATTTGAACTTATGATCACATAACATGTTTAATGTAATCACCAAAGCATCAAAAACACATTAACACAGTTTCTGTTTTACCTAAAGTGTGAATGCTTGACTTTTAAGTAGAAATTACAGTTATGATACTTTAAAGGGGGCAATCTTAGGATATGTTTACAATGATTGCTATGTCATCGGATGAACATTCACATAGTGATTTTGTTGTCCGAAAATTGGATTTCTGATTTCATTCACTGTATTTGGTAACTAGAAGACATGAGTTTTAGATAAAGTCGTTTTAACCAATATTTAACTAATTCACTAATTAAGTAGTAAAAACAAGAAAAAAAACAGTCCAGCGGCATTAAGGGTCCAGTTTTTCCTCAAAATATTGTTTATTTCACACTAATGATTACATAACATGTGTAAAAGTAAGCATACATAAAAGCATAAAAACACATTAACAAACACGGTTCTGTTTGGACTAAAGTGTGATTCGTTCCTTTTAAGTAGAAATTACTCATAGTGTTAACTCTAAGGGGCAATCTAGGATATTTACAATGATTGCTATATCATCAGATAAACATTCACATATTATTTGGGTCCGAAAAATTTGGATTTTCTATTTCACTGTATTTGTTATGTGCTATATTATAGTCATAATTAACAAAAAATGTGTAAAAAAAAAGAAAATAAAAACTTCCAAGAGCATTAAGAGAGGTCTTTTCTCACATAATATATATTTGAACTAATGAATTTAGAACAATGTTTCAGTAAGACAAAAAATCATTAAAACCATGGTAAAAAAAACAGTTTTGATGACCTAAAATCGGTCATGTGAGTCAACAACGTTCCTTACATTTTCATGATTTTACAGGAGAGCATGTTTGTGTTTATTCATTCTTTGTGACTTTTCAAAGAAAATAATTCTTACAACAATATAAAAATGTATTTTTTTAAATATCTATAAATATTTCCTTTCCCCCCTCCCACTTAATATTCGACTAATTAAGAATTGTGTAAGTGCTAATAAAATGGCGTAACTACACACATAATTTCCCTTGTCGTGCAAGTCGTAGCTACCCAGTTACGACTTTGTTGCACGACAAGTCGTATCTACACCTAATTAGCCTAATTAGCCTAATAACTCTGCAATAATTGAGCCTTATACTTGAAATATATGTCAAATTATTGCGTATTTCATTTACTTTTTTGTAACTTAATTAAGTATGACCGTATTTATTGAGTGGGAAAGGTCGTAACCTACATTTTTTTTTGATATGTGTGATAAGATTTTTTTTGGGCCGAAATTAGCATAAATTAGGCAGAAATTTGGTAACAATTAAATGCTCTTTTCACAAAATCTTTTGGGAGATTTTTACTTATAACAACACCTGAGTAAAAGCCACACGCTTTTAACAAGAAATAAATGTCGTATCGCCATATAGTTTTTCTTTTCCCGTTTGTGCACAAATTCGTAACTGGTAGATACGACTTTGTGCACGACACGGGAAATTCGATTTTGAGTGAAACAAAGTCGTATCTATACCTAAATAGCCTATAGCTTAATAACTTCTGCAAATTGTAATGGATTCAAATTATGCGTAATGAACTACTTTTTCATACTTATATAAATATCTCAATTTTCGCCAAAAATGTCAGTTACGACTTTGTTGCACGCACATGACGAAATAACAATGCTCGCACTTTTAATTAGAAATAAAGCTGTGTTACCTTTAAGGGTGCAGTCTGTCTAGGGTATGTTAAAATAATTTTTATGTCTCAGGAATATTAAACTTGTGAGTTTGGACTGAAAAATGTTAATTTGCTAATTTCCCTGTAAATGTTTTGATAACTTCAACATATCTTTAGTTAAAAATCAGTTTGGAAACAATTTGAACGACCCACTTGGGTCAATATTAACAAATCAATTGAGAAAAAACAAGAAAATTTAAGGTATATGGTCCCTTTTAGACCTTCTCCCTCCAACTTATGTTATTTGAATAAAATCACTGACTAATGCAGGGAACTCAAGACCTTACGAAGATGTAACTAATTATACTCTTTTAATACTTTTTTCTAAAAAAAAATAGCTTAACACCTAGATACAGATCAGATTACTTAATTATCAAGAGTTCATACATGTAATTATTACTTGTTGTAAAAGCGGGCCAAAGAATTAAGACTGATTTTCCCTACAAACTAGAATTTTCGCGGTTCTCGGCCTTTTCCGCCGGTTTTCGGCGCGGATGGGTACCGAGGTTAGGGTTGTTGGATTCCGTGCGGAACCTTATCAGACGAACCTGAGCGTTTGTAAACTTGTTCACCACCTTAGGTCCCTGTCTGACTACCGATCACAGGCCCCTTTGCAACTATACCAGGCCCCCTTTACTAGCTGCCTTAAAGTCCAAGTGTCTTTTTTTCATTCAAATTCCCAATTCACACTAGTCCACGACCACCCTTTCCCCCCCTGTCCTGTGGATCCCGTCCAGATGTCACAGAGTGTCCTTTCCCACTAACCCTATCCCCCCCCCCTTCTCATCTACCAAAGGTGTCCCTTTCCCAACTAACCCATCCAGGTTCCTCTTCAACTACCCCATGGAACATTCTACATTACATTTTCACACCCTATCCCTTTTTATCTGGCAATTCCCAACTACCCATCCCCAACTACCCATGTTTTTTTTTGTATTACAATTGATTCCGTCTTACGCCATACCTCATTTGCATACCATAAAACCTCTACCAGGTTGCCTTCTCAACTCCCAAGTTCCCTTTCCAACTACAACCCGGGGTTCCTCTTTCCATCAACGCCCAGGCTTCCACATTATACCGAGTGTTTTGGCCATCACCCTTCCCCCAACACAACCCTTCCCCACCCATTTCAGGTTCTCATTAATCACCAAATTGAAAAATGAAAAAAAAATATTTTTATTATTTTTTATAAAACTGTATATTTTTGTTTTTGCCCATTTTCTTCTCCACTTTTTTATATTTTATTATATTTGTTAACGCTTATTTTAGTTTACTATTTGTCACATTGCTATTTTTTATTTTATAATTGGGTTTAAAAACATTTTTCTTCGTATTTTTTCTTTCTTGTTTTAAAATGTATTGTCATTTTTTTTTTTAATATTTTTAATTTTTTTGGGAAGGGGTTTTTATTTCTTTAAATTGTTTTATTACTTTTTGTTTAATATGTTGTCATATCTTTTGACCCCGTATTTTTCCGTATTTTAACAACGTGTATTTTTTGTTATTTTTCATATGCTTCCAACTAAATTTTATAATTGTTTTTTTATTATTATATTTTTTTATTTTGCTTAGTCCTGTATTTTATGTTTTAGAAATAACAAACTCGTACAAATTTTGTTTCACAATCACCACTTTAAATGTCTTTTTTATTACTTTATTATGAAACACTCGTAACATAGATGAGGTTTCGTTAGACATTGTAAACCATTTGTTTTCATCAGAGGGATAAGAACAATGGGCCCACATACTGGAATTTTTCAACCGAAATTAAGTGTTCTAAAACATGTATGCGTTTAAAAAGCAGAAAAGCATCATCATAATGCTATATCGTATACCTAGATCTACCAGTTTAATTTGTTTGCAAGTGGTTGGTTTTATTCATTATACAGGGGTCATAATAAGCTACCCAAACTTTTTTGTGCAAACATGTTTTTTTGTAGTTTTTTATTTTAAAAAAAGTATATTATTTATTTATATTACTTTTATGAACGGAGGGCCAACTTTGGCCTTTTGGTCCACTACGCTATATAATGTACTATTTTTCTCCACTTCCTTTGTCATGTTCTCATTATAACTGTCGATGATATGGAAATCAGAAGAAATTTAATCACTTTATCTTTTGTTTTATTATTTTAAAGATTTTTATTTTTATTAGTTCTTTCAAGTTTAAGTACATTTTTAAATCGATGTATTTTCACTTAGTTGCATTTTGTTATTTTTTACATTTTTTGTTTATTACCCCTTTTGTATTAATTTTTTTTTAATTATTTGCTTATATTTATTTATTATTTTTATTAATTTTAATTTATCATTGTTTTTTCTTTCAAATTCTTATTTGTTTTTTGTCCTTCTTTGATTGTCTTTTAAGCGTTTCTTTTCTTTGTTTTTTTTTTGAATTTTTTATTATTGTAATTTATTTATTTACTTTCTTTGTTTCCATTAATAATTTTTGTATTCATTTACGTATTCCCAACTTCGTGATTCATTTTAAGCTGTGTAAGAAAAAGGGCGGGGAAAAGGAGAAAAAAGCAAATAACGCACATCTTTTTTTGGTAACAACCAGCTCAACAAGATCACTACATAAAAATAAAAAATCGAACTTTTTTTGACCGATTTCGAACCCTGGACCAACGGGAAAATAACACACATGTTCTTAAGCGCAACTTAGACCGTTGCGCTCATTTTCTAGAGCTTGTTATAAAATGTTGTAATCTTCGCCATTTCGTCACAAGCTTATGGAAGACAGATTGTCACGACCACTAATAGCCAGAGAAGATAATAATTTACCGAGATAAAGCGAGCCAAATTACTACTCAAACACTACATCAGAACTTGTTTTCCTATAGCCTTAAAAGGATAAAACATTACATATCTCTAATGAATAATTTCCATCACCATCAGTAAAATTCTACAGGCCCTTATAATCCGCAAATAAAGGCGCACACATCACTCACCACGTTACTAATGTACCCCTATTTACTAACATGACTATATCCAACATGGCCAGTTCGGAGGACAAAACAGAACCTCACACTTTCTTGAAACCACTTGCCTCACCATCGTCCAAATTCCCCCTTTTTCCTCCACCAAAACACATCACAAGCCTTTCGCCCTGAGAAGACTTCAACACATAACACTATCACACTTTAATACATCCAAAAAAACACCGCTCCTTCTATCCAAAAAACCGTTGACAAAATAAAGTCCCCAATTTTGGGGGGTTCTCACAACAAAGCAGTACCTACTCCCAAAAGTGCACACTTACTGTCTTCTTCGGCACATTTTTGGATTTCAAATAAGTAACCAATTCAATATAACAGACTAACGTCGATATGAAACAATTTTTGTTATGATCATGCTTTACATGATAACTTACTTTGTTCACACACATATAGCAAATAATGACAATTAAGTCTGGTAGTTTTATATCCATTATTTATTTGCATTGTCTAAAACTATTGTTCTGTAAAACTATCCTCATATTTCATTCTCACGACGGACGCGTCAAAAGAGCGAGTGGGGAGCCCACGTAGGAGACTTTCGCCTCTCAGGGACTTGACAAGAAAGCTGGCCAACATCACAATCAACACGTTTTTCTGGAGCTGTGGGCAGTTCTTCTGCGCTGAGACAGACTCTCCATCTAGTCATGGGAAGTCCGTCTTAGTCCAGTGCGACAACAAGTCGGTCGTCTCCCACATAAACGCAGGGAGGAACCAGGAGTCGCCCCCTTTGCCTTCAGACAGTCAAAGTCCTGGAGTGGTGTCTCCGTCATCGATCACCCTCACAGCCGTTCCCCCACCTTCCCGGGGAAAGACAAACACCCTGGCAATGCCCTTCGAGGAAGACCTCCGGAAGTCGGGGCAGCGAGAGTCCGGGGGTGTCCCCCCCCCCGCGGTGGAGTGGTCACCCTCAACCCCAAGATAATGCAGAACAGTTTTCAACAGGCTGGAACACCTCCACGTGGACCTGTTCGCAAAACCGCCTCAACGCCCAACTCCCGACATACTGCTCGTCGGCCAGGGACCCAGCGGCCATTCACCAGGACGCCATGACAAAGGAGTTGGACAATGTTCCTCCTGAGTTCTTTCTCAAGTTCACCAGGACAAGTAGCTGCCGCATGATTCTGGTGTGCCCCCCCCGAATTGGCCCTCGGCAAACAGTGGTTTCCTCTCCCAAGACTTCATGTCGCTGGCTGTACGCCACCCGTTGACCTTCCAATGAGGAAGGTCCTGATCAAGACTCCGGGGGGTCTCCTCGATGGAGACGCTGAAGGCGACAACCTAACTGGCAAATGGCCAGTTTTCATCCAGTCCTACAGAGGCAAGCAGGCCTTTCGCCTTCCAAGCTGCCCGTCTGGCGGGAAGGCACGGAGACATACCACAAGGAGACTTATAATTCAGACTGGTGGTCAAGGACCGGAACTGGTGCAGGGATCACCAAGTGACCCTCTGCGAGCAACTGTAAAGGTGGCTGACTTCCTGATGCAGGTGTTCGAAGATGGAGCCAAACCACGCACAGTCAGGAGTTTCCGCACGGCATTAGGAGCCATTCATCTGGGGTTGGCGGAGGCAGCAACCGTTTCTAACCTCCACCGCGCTTCATGACCTCATCAGGGGAATGCTACATCGACGCCCGCCTGAACGCTCTCTGTACCAGAATGGGGGGGATCCTTTTCCCTTCAACTTCTCCATCGCTCTCACCCTTTCCTCCTTATAACCTCTTCACCAGCGTCTCTAGCAGACAACCACCAAGAAACTCTCTCCTTGTCGCCGGCCGCCAATCAGGCAGGAGAGTATCGGATTCATGCTCTGTCTGTTATCAGAGAATCACCTCAACCTTGACAGGGAACTCCGCTCGCCTTCTTCCCCGATCAGTGTTCCTGGCCAAGAATCAATCTCTCACTTCACTCCACAGCCGATCACATCCACCAGATCTCCGACAAGCTCAGGTTCCAGCGATGAAGTGAACCTTGTGGTCCGTTAGAGTGTTGAAGTTTAACCTCAGCAAGACTCAGCCCCATAGGGGTTTCACGACCATCTTTTTCCTCACAACTCCGAAGGCCGTGTTTCGCCCGGCCTCCCAGACGACCTTAGCCGATGGATCGTGGCAGTCATAAAGGAGAGCCTAGCTAGTTCGGAGGTTCGTCTGTAACGGGACGCACAGAGGAGCTCACGACGTAAGATCTCAGGCGGCTGTTCGGGGCTCCTACCGGGGAGCTTCTATAAAGAGTCAGGACGCTATGGGATGGCTTGTCCTTCTACATCCACAATTATCCTCCGAGAATTTCCTAGTACGCAGCGGTTTCGACGGCAGCTAGGATCCTATCATCGCTTCCTTCGTAATCACATGCAAGCTCCAATCTTCCATCCCACAGCTCCAGTAGCACTTTACACATTGAAGTCGGTAAGTGCAACTATTCTATTATTGTTTTGTATGCAACCTCTCCCGGCGAGACCATATGACGCATAGCTCCGCTATTGCCTTATGCCCCGAGCACTCTGATATCCGGATTGACTCTACCAGTTGCATCTGTGGCTAAGTTCAGGCTTGAATGGAAACGTACTAGGAGATGTAGGTGATTCCCCTCTCCCCCGGGTGAGAGTCGTCATAATCACCGTATCTCCGTATAACTTACCATTCAGCCTGACGCTCCCCCTGTCCGGGCCGCTTCGCCGCCCAGGACGGGACTCCGGTGTTGCATCTTCCGCCCGTGGAGTCACCCGGTGGAAAGAGCATACCAAAATGATCCAGAAGGCAGTGTTCTAGATCATCGCCCCCGATGCGTGCGCAATCAGGGGTCGTCGAACTTTCCAGTGGGTAACTTCTTGGTGTCCTACAGATCATCTGAAATTAGGAACACAAAGACAAAGTCTTGGAATATTGTATTTGTAAAGACCTTTTATCCAAAATCGGATAGAATAATTAATTGGAAACGAGTCAGTGAATGCAATGGATTTAGCAAAATCAAAATAAATGCTGATGAGGGTCCAATATGGGTTTCCGTAAATGGGAAAAACTATGTAGCTTTATTTATAATTAAAAAGTGACAGCATTATATTTTAGGTCAGTCAAAACAGTTTAACATGTTTTGATGATTTTTGTGCTTATTAAACATTTTTGTAAATCATACGTTATGTTGAGAAAATGACCTTAAATGCTCTGGAAAGCTTTTATTTCCTTTGTTTTTTACTACATTAATTTGTTAATTATGACTAAAATATAGCCCATATTACTTAAAACTGATTTTCATCTAAAACTACATGTCTTCTAGTTAACAAATACAGTGAAATCAGAAAATCCAATTTTCGGGCCAAAATCACTATGTGAATGTTCATCCGATGATACAGCAATCATTGTAACATATCATAGATTGCCCCTTTAAAGTTAACACGACTGTAATTTCTACTTAAAAGTAAAAGCATTCACACTTTAGGTCAAACAGAACTGTGTTAATATGTTTTTGATGCTTTTGTGCTTACTTTAAACATGTTATGTGCATCATAAGTTCAAATAAACAATATTTCCTGAAATCAGGAAATATTAAAGGCTGACTCAGAGATTTCCCGATGAGGGCGCACTCATTTTTCAAACAAAGCGCGTTTTTTCCATATACATAATGCTTGTCCATATACTGAGCACTGTGTGAAATAACTAAGCTCAAATCGAAGTCCTTCATATAGAAAATCACAACTTTGTTATAAAATTCCGGATCCGGAATTTTTGTTATACACGGTATCCCATGGCACCGTTATATACTGTGCATAAATGTTTACTGCATGAAAATGGATTCCGATTCATCTCTAACTTTGGAAATAAGCATTTTAGGTGACTATCTTTAGTTCTAGATTACTATTTGTAATTACTCCACAAAAGAGTTATATTTTCAAAATCTCTGAGTCAGCCTTTAATAAGAACACTATTTTAAAAGAATATTTGTACACAAACTTGTACAACGTGATTCAAAAAGTGGAAATGATTTTTAAGACGCCATTTTGGTGGGTATTATATAAATGTGCTTTAAATTTATTGCATTTCCATTTTTTTATTCACCTTGCATAAACACTGGTCTAGTCAAACTACGATATTATTAAATTACATATAAGGTAACGTTACCACGTCTTTTACCAATCATTGGAATGTACTTGGATGGACCTGTCTACCTTCTTGACATTTTCTTAATTTTAAGGAGCTTAACTTTCGAAACATTTTAGTATTTCTATGCACGACAACAAACCCTTAAATTTGATTTTTAAAATAATTTAAAATAACAGGTTCTTTGTTTTCGGTGTTTATTTATGGTCGAAAGAACGTTATTCATATATAGTAACTTTTAGACGGGAGATGACACCGTAAATAGGGTGACATACTGATTGTAAAATTGCTATCCCCCTGTGCCAATTTACAGTAAGTTGAAAAGGTCAAACTCTAGTAAACTTCAGGGAAACGTGCTCGGTAGTTTGGGAAGTATAAAAATACAAACAATTGTTGAAAATGTGAATCTAGTTGTTCGCATCTTTATATAAATTAGATGTAATCTCTTTGTGGTGCACCAAAAGAAGCGCTAAACAACAATCGTATTCATTATTTGTTTTGCATGAGATGATGTTATGTTTCCCTGTAACCCTGTTGACAATAAAAAAAATTATATTTCAATGATTTTTTTAGTAAAAAATATAAACAACTAAGTGTGTCGACAATGGACAATGCTATAACACAGTAGGTTATTAAGACATCTTACTACTTTACAGGGCAATTGATAAAAGAAGTGCATATGTATGAAATCTAATTACTTGCACTCTAAATATTTTTAAACTTTATAGTAATTTATTCTAATGCTTTAGGCACATTACCAAAGCCAAAGACGTGGAAGAGTGGTAGAATTGTGTGTCGTCCTCGAAAATGTCCTGATGGTATAAGAGCTAAACCGCCGTTATGCGAATGCAAAGGTACGTTAATACGCGGTGCTTCTTGATTCACCCAGATTACTTAAGGATCAATGGATATGCTTAAAGCCACGATCATTTTTTTCAACATTTTAATATGGCCATTGTGTTTCTCAATTTTTGTTGTTGTGTATTATCAAAAATATACTGTTCTTCGTGAAAACTGAGAAATTTATGCTAAAACTGTCATTTTTTACTATTTCACTAATTACACAAGAATTACACAAGTTACGTAAAAATTACACAATTAATGTAAGCATATAACTCCATAATGATTAAGTAAAACGCTGATATCTCCACTTTAGCGGCCTACGTCAGATATGATATATATATCCCCAACGTTCCTAGAGGAAAATCTGACGATCGCCGCAAAAAAGGGAGGTAGCGTTATTTTTCTTGTTAGATCTAGGGGAATTTCCCCCTAAAACAAGGCAGGGGTCCGCTTCGTGTTTTTTTTTAATGTGCATTTTAATGCATGTTCAATAAAAATAACTCTAAATTAATCATAATCTGGGTTTAACAGTTATAGTTGTTAAACTTCCACTAGCTTTGAATAACATTACTCTACACGATTTTCAATTATAGGGTTAAGCACTAAAATATACAGGAAAAAGTACTTTAAATCTTACAGGAAAATCCTGGCAGCAATTCTACCAACAAAATTCCATAAAACTATAGCCTTTACTGGTTTAACTTCCCAAGTCACTGTATATTTTACAGTTTAATGCCATATTTTACAACCAAACTGTGGAACTTCAAAGATAAAAAATGATGCACTTGTAAAAAAATGGTGACATGGTTGGATGGGCCTAGCCTACCAGGTTGAAGGTGATCGTCAGTGTTTTTTTTATTCTCCACACATCACAATCTCTGGTCTCGGTAACAGCAAAAACAGAACGAATGCCAGATTGGTATGTTTGGACGACTTCATGGAGTTTGGTATGATTTCCCAAAAGTAAAAAACCATTATACCTACAAAAATTGGCATATTAATTTGCTAATATTTGGCTTTAAAAAGCGCTCGTGATATATATCATAATGCAAAAAAAAAAATCAATTAAGCCAAACTCGTGACGAACATTACCAGTTGGCACAAAACCAGTATCGCGGCCCTGTTTTCGATCAGTATTGTGCCAAAGTGCGATAAAGTTTCCAAAATAACTATTTTGTTGCCTAGGTCCTTGCTCTTCATTTAAAACTTTCTCGTAAAATGTGTTCAAAAAATGGCTGAGATAGAACGCCCGAAAAGACGTAAAACACTCGAACCAAAAATTGCACTGTAAGGATTTTTCAATGGGCATTGCAGTTGCCGCGACACGACACAGCGGACCACAATCAATAATGCAAAGTTACTGAAGTAGGATTGCTTCACTGACAAAAATTGTTTATCAGGAATTTTGGATCCAAATGTGCGCCAGCTACAGTAGGCGTGTCCAAATCAGTAGGATCTTGACAATCCCCATCATCCCACCTGTCAATGTGAGCATCTCCAACTACCCTTTCCAGTGGGCTTTGCGTTCTGCGGGATTAACCTGGCATGACCTTCCCATATTTAGTCTTGATATATATTAATATAAATTATATATATATAAATATTATTATATATAGAGAGAGAGACGTGTGGAAAAATCATCCTGAAGAACATTTTAAAGGTCTGTTAAATAGTCAAAAAAGCAGGATTCATAAAACAATGGACGGAGATATTCTTGTTCGTGGATAGAGATGGCAGTGTAAATGTAGTAGCAGTAGCCGAGGTGAAGTTGCTGAGTACGACATCAAAAGGAGAAGGACACAAAAAAAGGAAGTAAAGGTTGATGATGTGGGGGAGAGGAAGATGGGAAGGCACAGTTTTAGAAAACACCTCAAGGTAAGTCTCCCGTTTTATTTTATTATTAGTTATGAGCTGTTATGTTCAAGAATCTTAAACCCTCGTCCAACCACGGGGTTTCTACTACGTTCACGACCCGGGGTGGGGGTTGTTAAACACCCCCTGATTTTTCTCGTAATTAGGGACAAAACATCGTTTTGGTATAGTGTGTAGCTACAGTGTGAGGATCTTATTTATAACATTATTTGTAAGGAAATCTCCAAAATCAAGGGAATTTTGGCCATTCATGCAAAGCAAAATTGGTATTTAATTTTTAAATTTGAATAATTCTAAGTAATTTTGAAGGATTTTATACTCTAAAAAATAAGAAAACAACTTAAATGTTTATATTTTTTGAAATATTTGATTACCGTAGCATCATACGTAACAATTAAAAGTACCATTTTTTGGCATTTTTACACAGTAATGTACAGGAAGGTAGCAAGTTGGCAACACCCCCACCTTCTAGACTTTAATGTGTAAAGTATAGGAAGGTGGCAAGTTGGCAACCACCCCCCCCCCCCCACCTTCCGACTTTGACGGGACACCCGGACTCCTGAAGTTGGTACCTCCAATTTTTTTTCGAAACTTAAATTTCATATTCTTTATCGGACGAGGGTTAAAAGGATCTAGGCCTAAACCTTCTTGCTAAAATTGCAAGGGCTATGTATACGTGGATACAATGTCAACAAAAACGACTTGACCAAGCATGCCAAAAAAGCATGCACCTTTTTACATGATGGTGCATATATAGAGTGTGTGTATTCAAATAGTAAAAATAGACCGTGTAATCTGTTAATAGCACCAACTAGGAACCAAAAATCACCGGGTACATACGAGCCTGGGGCATGATTCCTTACATGCCGCCGATGTATTACACCAGCCCGGTTTTACAATGCATACTTCTAAAGCGAATTTTAGATGAAACTTATGACCCATTATATAGAATATTTTAAAATTAACAACATATCATCAATAATCATCATAATAATAATTATATACATAACATTGTAATAATAACAACACATGTATACTTCATTCATCTGGGTGTATAAATAGGAAGTTAAATCATGACAACCAGAAGAGTAAGTGATGAATCTTCTTGTTGTCCTGATTTAATCATTATTTATAACAACAAATTGTCTATCATGTTTGGTTCTTGATCCAGAAGTATAAGGATAAGTAGCAAATCTACTTGATATCTTTGGTGGTAGTAGTTAACCACCAGGCTGCCACATCCCTACCAAACAAAAATGAAGACCCCCCTCCCTGGCTAGACCTATAGTAAGGGATTATAAATATAGTTCTGTGTGTTTCCAATGGGAGGGTTCCTTCTAAGTGGGGTTTCCAATGGGCTGTTCAAGTGTGTGTTCCAATTGATGGGTTCCCTAGCTTCTAAGAGGGTGTTTGCAATGGGATGGGTCCATTCCAAATGTGGTATTCTATGGGATTGGTTCCTTCTAAGTGTGGGTTTCCAATGGGCTGGTCCTTCGAACTGATGTATTACAAGAGTGCAATCTTTACGTATTACCATTATGCATGTTTGGCTCATCCAAATGGACCACAGTGGAAATAAGTGTACATTTATGTATTCTTTTCTGTGCCACGGTTTTTTATCCATGAATGTATTCCTAAATAGAATGAAATGAAATGAACTGTGTTTTTTGCAATAGGATGGTTCCCTAGCTTCCAAATGTGTGTTTCCAATATGGGATGGTTCCCTTGTGTTTTCATTGGGACTGTTCATTTCCAAGTGTATGTTTTCAATGTGACGGTCCCCTCCTGAGTGTGTTTTCAATGGGATGGTTCGGGAGGGAGTGAACTTCCACTATACCACTATACGGTTATGCAGGCTGTGCCTCGGGATAGACCCCTTTTTCAAACTGGCTTGTTCCCAATGACCCCTGAAAACATTGTATATGAGAAACTATTAGACTAGAAATGTTACATTGGTGACCAACTGTATCTTTTTTAGCTTCATTTTTATATTTGTGATATTTGATCTGCATCAATAAATTAAGTTTATTTACACAAATTCTTACGAAAAAATTACAAAAGATTCCATCATGGACCATCCTTTAAACAAAAGCAACAAACGGCTTAAAACATAATGTTTTCATGATTACTTGTGTAACATACAGCAAACATACTAATAAATTTCTAGCCACTACTGACTATTGAAATTATGAAACTTCATTTTTTGTTTGCCTTGGTAACAGATTGTGAGCAAGACTGCATCGAAGATGAAGAAGATATCCCCCTTTCCCATTTGGTACGGGGAAGGGGGAAAGGCAATGAGGCTAGCTCCAAAAGGCCACGACTTGAACTTCAAGGAGGTAAGAAAATAACATTAGAAATCCTTTCACATTGAAAAGAGATATTCATTTTAAAGCCTATTTCAAGATATAATTTAATTAAAGTCTGCAGCTGATTGTTTTAAATAGAAACAATACTATCTTAAATTTATTTTTATTTAAATATTTGTTACCACATAGTGAGTTTATGTGGTTGTTAACCCATCCTTCAGGCACATTTTAAAGAAAAAACTTTACCTCATAACACGGGGTTAGGTTAGCCATGCAGTCAAAGTCACCTGGGGAGTGGTAACCACAACCATCCATTTGTTCAGTAAACAGAGTTAATTATGATGCTGCTAATGTAAGCATATCATAAAGTTTGCCATTTTTTCAAGTTTATTCTATCATTAGACATTTGTAGCTATACATTTGCACCCATGGTCATTATATTCATGGCAATATTGCTCAGAAATAAAAATGGGAAAAACTCCTATTTCACATTTTTTTTTTTAATTTGCTGCATTTTGTGAAACGGTGGCCTTATGTCTCTATGAGGCTATGACCAAATACTTGTAATGTTTGTACTTTTTCTAATGCATTTCAGAAACATCTGTAACTATACACCCATACCACCAGAAATATTTTCGGATCAGTAAAGAAATTCAGAGGGCGATAACCCTTAGGCAATGGTGTAGCATAAAGGCCTTCAGTAGGATGAGGGTTAACACGAGATGAGAGAGGCATGCAAGAAATGCTAAACATAATTATGTTGGACATGGCCTATTGTCATTCACTTTTCTAATTTCGTTTTGTCCAAAAAAGGCAGATAAATGAAGATTTCCCTCTTACATAATACTTTTCAGACTCTCATTGTCATGATCGTATGCTTGATACTGTGTCCATCAAAGTGAAGTTTACTTACAGAAGTTAAATCATCTATTGTTGACATGGATGAATGATTTATCACAAGTTTACACAAACCACAGTTAGTAATGACAATGACACAAATACTAGTATATTGAAATATTGCACTACAGTGAAGTTTATTTCTGTA